>JAFEMH010006555.1:0-120016 GCA_022495995.1 Adenophora triphylla var. japonica
TAAATTCTTCAAAAACTTCTGTTTCTTTTACTCAGAAAAAGAAATTTTTAGAGACCGCACACTACGCGCACCGTCGCTCAAGTACACCGCACACTACTCACACCGCCGCTTGCCGTTACGACCGCACACTACAACCCTCAACCCGGAGTGGTCTCTTGGGCCAGAAATTCCGTTCGTCTTTCCTAGTGCCTCTTGGACGCGCACGGGATCATTCCAAACATCCCATCCTAGCTGGGCAAGCGGCAACCCTCGGTGATCGTTGAGTCTTCGAGTCAGCACTTCGTCCGGTACTTCGGTGCTAGTTGCTTTACCTGGGCCCGCTGTCACATACAGCTTTGGGATACATATACCATGCCGGCCATTTTTTCTCAGTCAAGGCTCGGAACTCAAGATCCTCGCAGCAAGCTAAAGCCTGGATGAAAGGTCATGCTAAAATGGCTTGACTCCGATCTTGATTCTCCGGCTACACCTGCACGATGTTCTGTCCCTGCGATATACATCCATGCTCACATGACACCATGTCATCACGCTTTGGCCATACGTCGCCTATGACGATATGACCCAGCCAACGCTCTAACGTCATGCATCCCTCGCGCAAGCAAGGTAAAGAGAGGTCATGCCGAACTCTTCACTCCGATCTTGACTTCTAGGGCCGGCTCGGTTCACTATTCACATGGCTAACGATCAAAACGAACATGACAGCTCCTGGTCCCAGTTAGGTTCGATTTTTCTTTAGGCCGGTGGAAACCGCTTCGCACTCCATGTAGTGACCCTCGCCCGGGCTGCCCACCCCCGGGATGCTCGAAATACTGTGTGCAAAACGAGGGGCTTATAAGCCGCACGTATGGTCTCCAATCGACTCAAAGATATTTAGTGCATAGTTGCGAAAAAGAAGAGCAATCTTTTCCAACCTACCTAGATTCTCGAGAAAACATGTTTTAAGTAAATTAAAACAACAAAAAAAAAAAATTCAAATCATAAAAGAAACGGAAACCGCATGCCACGCGAGCTTTCCCCTTTATCCCGTTAGGCCATTCCCGTGTCTAAACCTTGCCCGTCACCCCTCCAGCGAACCGAGAGTGGTTGAGAATCCCTGAAGCCGCCTTTTCGCATCGAGGTCACAAGGTCCGATAGCCCTTCCAGCTTCAACGGTCCGCACCGTCCGATACTCCCCTACGACGGATCACCGTATAACAGCGAGGGAAACGGAACCCCGCCACTAAGGAACCTCCTGCACAATGGAGGAGGTGCCGCGAGCCTTCGAAACCATCAAGAAGCGCCAAGAGGAACAAAGCAAGCTCCGGGATCGTAGACACCCCGCGTCTTCGAGGAACAGCCGCAGCTTCCCAACCCGATGGAACCTTTGTTCTCATAGAGGGACGAAGACATACCGGCTCCCTTGCCAAAGCACGCTGTGTCCCGCTCCGCTGCTACGAGATCCCAGAACGCAAAGCGCCTTCGCTCAAAGCTCCTCAGTGCCGGGCCAAGCAGCCCGACATGCCCGCCTCAACACGGCCGGGCTTCCGCCCGCACATCAAGCTCAAGCATCAACAAAGACACATACGTGCTCGCTCCGCTGATCCCACGCATCTCAAGATCCCTCAGATTCAATCCTTCGCTCTATACGAGCCTCGCAGAATCACAATCAAAAGTCCCCATGCTTACTGGGGATAGGCATCCCGAGCGGATATCCCGACATCTCAAGCTTTGCCACCCGCTAGTCCGCCAATTGGGGCTAACGAATCATTTCCCCAGCTTCCCAAACACAACCCTGGGCGACCCTGCAATCACGCCTCAACTTCAACACCCTGTGGTATGGGTTGGTATACACTCAACTACCTCCCCAAGACTCCCGAATGGCGATCCCATCAGCCTAATCCACCCCCATCTTCGGCTTCCGTCCCCGAAAACGGTAACCCACCTCGATACCGATCCTCACATGGCTCGGCTGATCGAACAAATGAAAGACATGCAAGGCAAGCTAGCTAGTTCTCAAGGACTCTCTCCTCGCCACCGATCCGAACAAAGTGGTCCTCTCTCCTCCAAAG
The DNA here is from genome assembly GCA_022495995.1 of Adenophora triphylla var. japonica. NCBI lineage: Eukaryota > Viridiplantae > Streptophyta > Magnoliopsida > Asterales > Campanulaceae > Adenophora > Adenophora triphylla. The sequence continues at coordinate 2,049 of JAFEMH010006555.1, forward strand.
TTCAGATGCCTAAATGGAAAAGTTTGGATCGACGTAATGCCCAAAACCCACATCGACACCTACGCCCCGGGCATGAGAGCCAAAGGGGCAACCCTCAACAGTATGGCGTATCACTTTCAAAGATTCCTCAAATCCACAAAGCACTAAGGTGGTTCCTCAATGTGAAGGCGTAAAACCGCTCCACGTGGGATCGATCAAATCTTCCCTGGAGAAGTACCGCGCCAACCTTGAATGGGAGACAAACCGCCACGACCCGCAAGCCACCGAACAAAAGGATTGACGAACCAATGGCGAGTTCTACAAAAGATGGAACTGAAGCTAAGCGAGATAATGGATCCACTTTTCCAAAGAAGAGCAAGTGCATGGACATCTTCCATTCCCGCCTCAAGCCATCTTTGGTGACCTTAATCGCCCACCATTTCTATCCGGATCTCCGTGCTACGGTCAACGCCGGACAAAGTTTGAAAAGCACTCGAGTCTTCAAAAGGCAACAAAGAACCCCGCCTCATCTTACCGCTATCGAACAAACCTCGGCAACTTCAACCCCGCCCTAAACCAAAGGCAAAGAAGCAAATTCTAACAAAGAAACACTACATTCGTAACTGAGCTCAAGTAAACCGCGATCAAGCAGCTCCCAAAGTCAATAACAATCCCCTCGCTTCCCACGCCCAAAGATTTAGATAACCTGGAGATGCCCTCGGGGTCAAGTATTTGAAGCTTTGGTGAAACGAAATCTTCTCAAACCACTCGAGAATTTCCAACCGAAGACTCTCAAACCCAACATGGATATGAGCAAGACCGCGCCTTCCACAACTACCCCGGCCACACCACCGACAATTGCTTCGTGCTCAAGGTGTGGTCCAGGGGCTCATCGAGGAGGGAAAATTGGAACGCCCTCGTGGTCCCAATACCATCGGAAATCCATTCCCCGAACGACAGTGGTAAACTCAATAGCCTTCGACGAAACTCCAAGCGAGAGCTGCACTCCCCGCAATTTCCGAAACCGTCGCATGCCGTCCCGCTACGACCGGGAGCGTGAAACCGTAGTCAAGCAGATCTCGTGACCGGGAATTCCGACAAGAACGCCCAAGGGCAACCGTCTCCCTACGATCTTTGCCCCACCAAGGCATACAAATGGATGGATCGAACGTTCACTCGTAAGAGACCGAGTCAAACGGTAGCACGGGAAGCTGCTTTTTAGCCTTCTGCGTACGATGACTTGCCAATACGTGAGAATCGGCACAACGAAGCCTCTCCTCATCCTCATAAAAATAGAGATGTTCTTCCTCCCGAACGTCCTTGATTGATAACGGCTCCGCTAGCCAACATCATCGCTTGAGCACACCGAAACGACTCCGCATCGACCGTTCTCTCGATAAGGCCTTCACCTCGGTAATCCGAGCCTACGATTCCACCGCACGACCAATCGTAGGAGTCATCAATTTGAGGATCCAATTCGACGTACAACTAGAGCCTCGGTAGAATTCCAAGTCGTGGAAATCAAAACCAACCTTCTCTCGCTTATTGGGACGCCTGATACATCGATGAAAGCAAGATTATCTACTCTTCACCAATGCGTGAAATTCATCAATGCCAATGGAGCGATCAAGTGATCCGCGGAAGCAAGCAGTAATGGCAAGTGTTGCCGCAAGCTACGACCCGTAAGAAGGTCCCGACATGACCGAATACTCTTCCTCCGTATGATTCTCCTACCCCGTCCCGCTACGAAGTGGATCCTCACATCCACGCTCTAAGCCGCGACGAGCCGGAAATCGAAGAACCCTACGGGTCGTGATGACAACTTCCGATATATGCGATCGTGAAGAATGCTTCGAGAGAGGATCAAGAGACGGATGCCCTAATGGAGATTGATCGAGGAGTAGACCCTTACTTCGCCGAAAACCCTCTTGCAAACCGGCTCATCACCGATCCCCTACAAGACAACCCTCTAGCCGACACTCTCTGATCTTACGGGGACAAACCCATCACAGCCTAGTTCAATTCAACATTCCTGTCCGAACGGGATGAACAAAGGGCGCAACTCTCCTCCAAGGCTTAATCGTGGAAGGAGATATAGCATGCCCGCCGAATCGACATTGTAAACGCCGTCCAAGCAAAGATCCTGCATAAAGAGGCGCATTCTATGAAAGTGATCAACACAAGAAGAATCAACTCCGACCGCCGAATGCTTCGCCTCCTAGAAGTAGCCCTCGCCGACTTCTATCATCAAAAACTCCCCAAGGACTGGGTGGCAACACTAATGGAGGGACATCATCGTGGGAGCAGCCAAAAACCTCCGCGATCCGGGTTTGAAATCGAACCGCATGCAAGCTACTTTCCGGACTCATGCCAAGGGAAGATTGCCACTCCGAACCAAGCACCACTCCTCTAGAGCTACAAACCATCCGAGAGTAATGAAGCTCGGTCCAATCCCTCGTCGCCTATAGTCTAGCTTCGAGTCTTGTTGTCTCGTCTATTCACATCTTTTGAGTCTTTTGACGGCTTTACGCCCGACGATTGTGAATCTTTGATCAACAATGTACAGCCTTCACGCTTTCAATAAAAGGTCCGACCTTCCTAAAAATCATTTCATTGCATCTTTAACAAATGATGATATTAACTAATCAAAACAAGTTAATAACAATTCATCTATACAAAAGGCAAACACATTAATTAAATAAATGCATCAAGCAAACATTTAAGCATGTTGTCAAACGAGAGAAAACCGGGCCCAAGGCCGAGAAGGTTTTAATCACAACGATTTGCAAGATTGCCGAAGAGCCAAAGAGACGCAAGTCCGACGCCATTTCCAAAGACACACCGCATCTTCCAATACCTCAAGAACGGGAAACCACCTTCATGAACAAGGAAGACCCACACACGTAAGGGGTCAAAACCAAGAGCATCATGGCCCTAAAACGCCTCGCCTCTCACTTCGTCATCCTCGGGACATGCTATACAAGAAACGCTACTACGGGCCACTCCTACGCCGCATCGCCCAAGAAGAAGCAAACAAGTTCATGAACGAAGTCCACAATGGGGCTTGCGGTCCCCACACGAACGCCAGAGCCCCGATGCAAATCATTCTCAGACGGGCTACTACCGGATCTCCACGGAGGCGCATTGCATCCACTTTGTCCGAAGCCGCGACAAGTGCCACCGGTTCTCCAACCTCAATCATCTACCTCCCCACGATCTCTACCGCATGACTACACCTGCCATTTGCCACTGGGAATTGACGTCATCGGGAAAATCGCTCCGGGCCAGCAGCAATCTGGCCACGTAGTTCATCTTAGTAGCCATCGACTACTTCACCAAATGGGTCGAAGCCAAGTCCTACAAGGTACTCACTCCAAGAAGGTCGCGCATTTCCTCAAGGAAAACATCATCTCGCGATACGCATCCCAAATGAGGTCATATCGTACAACGGTTCACACTTCGAAGGGGAATTCGACATCGCCGGGCCGAATTCAAGATCACACGCCACAAATCTTCTCCCTACCGGCCACAAACAAACGGCGCCGTGGAAGCAAAGAAACAAAACCCTCGAACGGATCATCCGAAAATGACCACCCGAGGACGAGATTGGCTCCGAGAAGCCGCACCTTGCACTTTGGGGCTACCGCACATCGGGCCGAATGCCTACCTGAGAAACCCCATTTGCCCTCGACATACGGATGGAAGCCGTCCTTCCCATCGAGCTAGAAATTCCCTCACTCCGAGCGCCGCTGGAAAATGACATCAACGGTTGAATGGCTCCGGCCGACACGACGAATTGGCTCGCTAGACGAGCGACGACTAAAGGCCACGGAACACGCCCGAGCCTATCAAAGCAGATGGCTAGAGCTGACAAGAAAGTCAAATCCCGAGACATCGTGGAAGGTGACCTTGCACTCAAAGAAAGCCTCCCACTCGAACCAACCCACGGGAAAATGGGAACCCACATGGATCGGCCCTTTCGTGGTTCAAAAGATCTTCTCCGAGGCGCCATGAAGCCGACGCACCTGGGGACGGCAATCCCTTCCACGAATCCAAATAACTAAGCAAACTTCGCAGATACTTCGCCTCGAAGAAGAACAACCGTGCATCTCGCACTCCACGTAGTGTCGAACTACGCACTCCGAGCCCTCTAGTCCGGGGAACGTAGGCAACCTTAATTGGTCCGTCCTAAAAATACACAAAAGTCAAAAGTTTGAAAGTCAATCAAGACTTCCATCAAGCTACGCACTTTTCAAGAAACACGCCCCAACAGCCACTTGACCAATTCAAACGACGGCGGCAAACATCAAAGGACATCCGAGGGTCACTCAAAGATCAAACGACCGACTCATGTCCGCTTCCAAGCCAGGGCTTGTCTTCGCCCTCACGCGCTTCAAAAAAAAAAAAAAAGAGCTCGAGCAAGGGCTCACAAAAAAGAGCTCGAGCAAGGGCTCACAAAAAATAAAAATAAAAAAGAGAGCTCGAGCAAGGGCTCACAAAAAAGAAGCTCAAGCGTGCCGCAAAAAGAGGTCAAGAGCCCGACGCCAACAAGAGGCAAGAAAGCCGTGAAAAGACCGTCAAAACGACTTGTCAAGGGAGCATTCAACCTCTCGCCCAAGCACAAAGCCTAAGCAAAAGGGATTGCTGTCATAGCCTGCATCGTCTTCAAGTCCGCAAATGCAAATGTAAAAGTCCAAGGACGGACGCCGACAAAGTGCACAACAAAAGCAAAGGCAAACAAGAGATCTGCGTCTCGACAAAGCTTTAAAAGTAAATCACAAATCACTAACGGTTACAACATTTCGATGAGTTCAAGCACGGTCCACTCTCAAGTTCACAACATGCTAAAAGACAAATTTTTAATACATTTAACTAATAATGTGTTTGCAAATGCAATGAATGGATACCTAGAGGTCATTCCGCGCCATCTCGCGCTTGTCCCCTCGCCATTCTTTCCTTTCTTCCCTCGTCCCCGCGAGTCTTCTTTCGCTCCACGTGAACCAACTTCGCGTCTCTCGCTCCGAGATCCGGGGTCCTCCCCGTAGAGTCAAACAATCCAAGAGCTCTCGTGGCTTCATTCGCCCGTGCTTCGGCTCGATCTCCTCCCCGCGAGTCCGCAAAGAGGACCTCTCCCCGTCGCCGGGTCAACTCTAGTCTCGTAGTCAAACAAAGTGTCTCCCGTCACATCCAAAGGGTCGACTGTGCTTCGGAACTCCTAAGGCAATAGCTACTACGGCAACCGGTCCTGTGACCGCTGCACGCCTCGCTTCTCCAAAGACCACTGGGATCGCCCAACACGCCGCTCATACTCAAAGCCAGGTACCGAGTCGTCAATACGACACTCTCCCGACGTCTAAGGAGTACCACAGAGGGAAAGCGGAATACTTCCATACCCTCGTAAAATACAAGAAGGCACCCGAAGCCGCCATACAAAGAGGGAACTACCTCCGCAAAGAGCAAGGTCATCCTGCCTCAACAAAGGCTCCCGCTTCATCCCAAACCGCCGGAAACAAGCGACGGAATATAGAAGGAGGACCAAGACAAACCTCGGAACTCGACAACGTAGGACCCTTCCCGCAAGATCCTCCTAGTCTCAATCCTCCAGCCGCGGAACCCACCAAATGGATCTCGATGCGTACTAAGCCGTGCCATCCATCTCTCCTGCAAAGTGACCGATCCATATCCAACACAAGAGGTCGCTGAAAGCAAATGACCACGGGCTAAACGACGCTTGAGCCCTGGCATGGCTCGAAGTCTCTCTCGCAGCCCACAAGGTGAGCAAAGCGGGCTTCCTCTCATGAACCGATCCCTGGGCCGCCACACGGCCGATACCATGAAGAGTCTCCCCAAAGACCAACGGACAATATCCTCTCCAGCTCTCGCAGCGCTCCAACCACATCTAGCAAAGCGCCATCGCAAATGCCAAGTGGAGCCGACTCAGAAAAGCGTCGCCATCACGCACAAGGCAAATGCGTCCCAAGAGACATCACTCATCATCAACCATGAACCGCTCCTAAGCAGCCTCGTAAATGTCGATATGACCCGAATCAAGGATCATGCCCCGCACTTCTTCCAACGGCACGAAGAAAGCTCGCAAGCTTCACGCCACCGCAAAGACTCACCAATCAAAGGAAGCGAGATGGCCTCCACCTCCGGTCCCTCCAATCAAAGCCCGAAAATCCTCAAAAGTGGGCACCATTTCATTATAGGAGAAACAATACACATGCCTCCTAACATCCTGTAACTTCGCGGCAGCCTCGCAACAAATCCCAATCAGAACCAACTCCTTAAAAGACCAAATCGAGCAAAGACGAAACCTTACTCGAAAGCCCGTCTCGATGCCTCATACGGCGCCGCATCCACGTTTCAACCAAGCCAAGGAAGTGTGCTTGCCTCTCCCGCGAAAGCCTCGGCAAAATTCTAGGGACGTACGAAGAATCCATGGCAAAAATGGAGGTTCCTAGAGAAAATGGGGAAGAAAGCTCGAAAATGGCCGCAAATGGGGAAATGGGGAAGAACCGTAATCGGAAAGCATTTATGTCCTTCCCAAAAGCAAGGTTGGTCCGTACGGACCTCTTTGCATGCTAAGTATGTCCGTACGACCTCCTTGCAAACAGAACCCATTTCCCCAAAGAAACAAGCATAACAACCACCGTCCTCGCCAGACCTTGCTCCAAACCGCCTAAACACCGGCCAAAGCCATTCCCGGCAAAACATACACTACCCACAAACGCACTCTCGCTCACGTGGCATGCACAAAATAAAAATAATAATAGCAACCATTTCTAGGACAAATCCCGGAATCACAAAAATGACATTACATCTTAAAATAAAATGCCGTTTGCCGTGCAAATATGAGTGTTTTATTACAGAATATCAAATGTCTGTTGCTAAACAAAAAAAGAGAAGATATGGAAAGAGGGAAAGCAAATGGACCCTAATCCGACTCTTCAAGATCATCATCATCCTCGCCGAGGTCCTCCGTAGAGAAGTCGGGCATCCCCGCGAACTCGCCCGTCACGTCCTCGCCATCGTAGTACCGAGCCCCGCCGGAGGCCGCCACTCAAAATAATCCGAAGGATCAAATCCGGCGAAAGGATCAAGAAGGAAGGCTCGACGACCCTCGCCCCGCGCATCCCGAGGAGGGAAGAACCGATAAAAGGGCCGCTGCCCCGAGCTCCTTAAGATGTCCCGCATCCATGCTATGCCGCCCTCGAAGGTCCCTCCCCGCTGCGGCTCCGGCTCGCCTAGGCGAAGGAACGTCTGCGTAATGCCTCAAGGCATAGGCTCGTACGCCGGCACGCTGTCGCGAAGACCGCAAGATATCTTCGACACCATCTTCTTTCGCAAACGACCTCATCGCCACATAACGGCGAAGTCAAGATATCATAGGCTCTCCCCGGACTCCGCACCAACAAGCAGCCTAAGGAAACGCCAAGAATACGCTTATACTCAACAACAAAAAGAGAAAATACGTAAAAGATGCCAAGATGGAAAAGAGTCAAGACACTCACCGATCTGTCAGATCCACTCGGATGCAAGCAGAGCTCAAGCCAGAACGGGTACATACACCCTCCTCTCGATCCGTCCCCACGGACATACGTGAAATCCGGCCCCGGCATCTGAACCTCCGGGGAGCTCGCGGGCCGCCTCTCTCTCCTCGCGCACTGCGCGTCCTCGCCTTCCTCCTCACGAAGGCCCCGTACTCCTCTCCATACAAAATGAACTCCTCGGCGCCCACACCGCCAAGGTACCTCTCAAAATCAAGCACATCCATGTCCCGGAATCAAGCATCCCAAAAGGAGGGTCCCTGAGCCACGGAAGCACACCGGGCCATGCCGCTGTAAGACCCGCTCCCCAGTGTACATGACGCCGCAGTCAAGCCCCGCAAAGATCTTCCGCCGCGCCGTCACTCCTGAGCCCTCAAACTCATCCCCTCATACCGAGCCCACGGGAACAAAACAAACTCCCTCCGGCTACCCTCTCCAGACGCTCCCGCACATCCCCGTAGGCGATGGTGAGCTTCCCCGCCGGGTCCTCCTCTTCCTCGCCGTACGAGCCCGCCCCAAAGATAGCAGGTACGCAAAGAATGCCCCAGGATCTCTATCCCACGGGAAGCACCGAAAATCTCGTAGAACCACACCTCGTGACAAAAACAAAGGCTCGGGCAAAAGAAAACGGAGAAACGACAAGTTGCTAAATCAAAACAAGCAATAAACTCATACCTCCAAAGCAGTCAAAACAGCCAATGAATTGCCACACCCCGCTAAACCGGTTCAAAGAGAAGTAGAGCTCGCCCAAGCCTCGCTCACCCCAAGCAATATCGTAGACCCTATCCAGATCAATCAAGCTCTCCAACAGCAAAGGGAGCCGCGGTCGCGTGGTTCGAGAACAAAGTCTCTGACAATGCATACCACAAAAGGAGCGCGCTACCGCCCGCTGCCACCCGGCCGGTACTCGAACATAGGCCCCAATGATGGCCGTGATCTCGCCCACATCACTATACAACATGCCTGTGCCCCCGCGAGGACGAGGCTCAAAGCCCAGCAGCTCTGGCCAACACAAAGATCGGAGATCATATCTTCCACCGTACCGGCCCTCCTTTCAAGGAAAGCCCAGAATCGCAAAGAAAGTGGTCGGCGTCACCGTCACCTCTCCCCAACTCGTATGGAAGGTGTGGGTGGTATCCCACCAATACTCGTAAAGACCAAGGAAGACGCTCTTGTTCTTCCTCGTGTCGAAACTCCCCAGTGTTCTCGACGAACACCCCTAAAGCTGGGAAAGCGTAGACTCACCCTCCTCCTGGACTCGGCCTACCATCTACGGAAATATCGGGCATCCGCCGCCACAGCCAACAATGCCTCGAGCGATCCCCGAGTCTTCATCCTCTTGGCCTTCCCGCCATAAGCTCCCGCATCCCGCAGTAAACACAAAGAAAGGTACGTCAATCACGATTTCTAATATAAAACAAAAGGCACAAAAGTCCGTCCCAACACGGAAAGCCATGAAAGTAACTCCGTCACAAAACACGGCACACATTGCACATATTTTTTCACATATAACCTGCCACAAAACACGGCACATATTGCACATAATTTTCACATACATTATACATATAATTTTTCCCATGCAGTCCGTCACAAAAACACGGCACACACTGTACACATTTTCTCAAAAAAAGGGGGGGATTAAACCCTACACGACCCATTTTCAAAAAAGTCCGTCCCAACACGGCAAAGGCACATATAACCCGTCACAAAAACACGGCACATATTGCACATATTTTCTCCACAAAGTCCGTCACCCAAAAACATGGCACACACGGCACGACACATATGCATAACACATTTTTCAAAAAAAAAATCCGTCCCTACACGGCATACACTTTCAGACAAAACCCGTCACAAAACACGGCACATGTCACATTTTTTCACAAGATTTGTCACTACACGACAAACTTTTCTCATAATGTACATACATAAATAAGCATACGGTACAAAACACCAAAGCATGCATTTCATTAGAGAGGCACTTTATTTTCACAAATAAAAGCTAATCTACACATTTCTGCACAAAATACACATACCCACAATTTTTACATGTCCATTTTTAACAAATTCATTGAGAATTTCACAAAAAGGCATAAAAAATAACAAAAATTCAAAAATGCGAAAAACTAAAACCTAGTTCTAGCATTCAAAAATTCGAGCAGGGAATCAAAACGGAACGGATTTCTTACCTTCCCGACGTTCCTAGAACGACGATTGTGCACCTCTGGATTCGGATACAAGACATCCGGGTTTTTCGAAGATGGAACGAACGAGATCCAATTTCTTTGAAGCTCCATCCGTTGCTCGACCACCTCGATCAAGGCTGACGACGACTCCTTCGAGATCCTTCAGCCATGGCAAGCAATTCAAGCAAAAAAATTGTTGATTTTGGTTAACAATGGAGGATTTTTTCTCTCTCTCTCTCGCCTGGTTCACGAACTGGAAATGGGAAATGAAGGGGATGCCTCGGTTTTAAACCCAGTCAAAACCTGGGAACTGTAAATTTCAACATTGGTCCGTACGGACCTCTTTGCAGCCAAAGTTGGTCCGTACGGACCTCTTTGCAAGTGGTGGCCAAATTACTTTCCCGCCCTTATAATCTTTGCCCCCGTCCTAAAGCCTTTTCCAGCAAATCCAAGTGCAGAATGGTCCCTAACCCTTCAAATTCAACCACCGGCAGTCAGCGTAAGCCCGATCCTCGCCCACTCCAACGGCAATTCAATCCCCGGCCGTCAGCGTAAGACCGGTCCTCGCCCACTCCAACGGCAATTCAACCACCGGCCGTCAACATAAGACCGGTCTTCGCCCACTTCAACGGCAATTCAATCCCCGGCCGTCAACGTAAGACCGGTCCTCGCCCACTCAACGGCAATTCAAGAAGGAGCCAACACCTCCCCAAGATTTAATATCAAGGCACGAGACGCCTCCAAAACACCCGACGGCAATTCCTGTAAGGAGCCAACACCTCCCAAGACGAATATCAAGGCACAAGACGCCTCCAAACGCTCAACGACAATCTCAACCACTGGCTCCTCAAAAGAGGTCCGAAGTCATCTTCCCAATGTAAAAGGGCCCCTACAAGGTCACGCATCCTCAAAGCAATTCAAGCACCGGCCGGGCAGTAAGCCCGAACCTAGCCCACTTCAACGGCAACGCAAGCACCGGCCATCAAAGTAAGCTCCGAGCTTCTCCCCAACAAGTCAAAGGGAAGTCATACAAGATCGCATATCCTCAAAGACCGACCATCATCTTTGCCCACTCAACGGCAAAAAAAGCACAAGAAGGAGCCAACACCTCCGAGTACAAGTCCCAAGGCACGAAGCGCTCCAAAATGCCAAATGGTGAAGCAATCACCGCCGTCATCCTCGCCCACTTCAACGGCAACGCAAGCACCGGCAGCCATCGTAAGTCCAACCTTTCTACTCAACATGCAAAAACACAAAGGCATCTACGCTCTCGCAATCAAAGCATAAGGCAAAGCCTCCACAACCGCCGCGTAAGACGATTCAAAGTCCTCTGGGCCATGGCACCAACCGCCGCCAGAAGACGATTCAAAGTCCTCCCGCGTGGCACCAACCGCGGCTAGAAGACGATTCAAAGTCCTCGCGCATAACATCAACCGCCGCCAGAAGACGATTCAAAGTCCTCCCGCGTGGCAGCAACCGCCGCCAGAAGACGATTCAAAGTCCTCCTGGCCATGGCATCAATCAAGCTGCTAGAAGACGATTCAAAGTCTCGCGCATAACATCAATCAATCGCGGCTAAGACGATTCAAGTCCTCACGCATGACATCAAACCTCGCCGTAAGATGATTCAAAGTCTTCAAACATGGCGCAACCGCAATCAAAAGACGATTCAAGTCCTCACAATTATCTCTCCTACCCTAAGGCCTTAAACCACCCGATTAGGAAAATCGTAAAATTCCATCCCAGGCACCACCACGATTGAAATCGTCAATTTCCACATCCCAGACACCACCATGTCCTCACAATTGACCTCGGCGGTCACCACATTTCAGACACCACCACGTCTCTACCACCGACCTCGGCGGTCACACAACACTTCAGTGGCACCACCACGCCCGCACTCACGCATTCATGACCTCGAACTACGACTGTGCTTGATTCCCGCCAGGATACGTAGGAATCCTATCACAGGTCCAGCCATCGACCTATGCGGTCACCCAGACACCACCACGTCCCTACAACCGACCTCGGCGGTCACACAACACTTCAGTGGCACCACCACGCCCGCACTCACAAAACACTCACCCCACACCCGAACTACGACTGTGCTTGATTCCCGCCAGGGATACGTAGGAATCCTATCACAGTGGTCCAAATTTACCGACCTAAACGGTCACACAATAGGACACCACCACGTCCTCACACCGACCTCCCTGGCCACTTTATCTCCCAAAGACGCGATCCATACAGGACCCTTATCTTATCGGCGACCCCACTTCTTTCATAAGTGACGCCGTCGAGGGGCTTCGTAAGTACCCCAACTGGATCACACCCTTTCAAACACACGGAAGCACCGCACTCATCAACGCAGCCTCGACGACCCTCTCACTCAAAACCCTCTCTAAACCCCCAACCAAACCAAGGGAGGAGCCTTCTCGGGATAAAAGGGACAAAAGGACCTTTCGGAATTTTCAGAAATTGGAAAAGCAATAATGGTCCGTACGGACCTCTTTGTTATCATAATTACCGAATCCCCTTAAAGTCCACAATATTCCTCAAATCCCGGAAAAATAATTACCCTCTTGCTTAGTTGGTCCGTACGGACCTCTTTTGCATGCAAGATGGTCCGTACGGACCTTATTGCTCAGGAACACCATAATTACAGAATATTCACCATCATCACATATTCCCTCAAATCGAGGAAAACCAAAAACTGGATTACTAGTGGAGGTCCGTACGGACCTCTTTCGCACCTAATCTCGGCACTATAAATAGAGGGCTCCCCTCCTCATTTTCACACACCTCCCACTTCTCTCTTCCTCCCTAGGCCTTCCGGCTTTCCCTCTAAGTCCTTCCGAGGCATTCCCGCCCCTTTCGATCCTTCCGAGGCCTTCCGAGCCCCCTCGCGGTGCTCCGGCCTCCCCGAGCGCTCCCGCGACGCTCCCGCGCGCCCCGAGGCACTCTCGAGGTACTCGAAGCCCCTCGTGGTACTCCGAGGCCTTGCTCGGTCTTTCCACGGTGTCCCGCTCTTTCCGAGTCAAACCGACGATCCCCACGCACGCCGAAACTTCGCCCGAGTGACTCTCGCCACCACAACGCACGCCGAACCTCTCGCCCGAGTGATCCCGACGATCCCTACGCACGCCGAACCTCGCCCGAACGCAGCCTTACAACCTCAACCTCAACTCACGCCGAAACTCACCCGCAGACAACCTATCTCCCGAAGCAATCCCGATCCGTACCTAACGCTACTCCGACCTCAAACACTATTCCTCACGGAAGATGTACACGAACCAACATTGGTAAGGCTTTCTTCCATTACTATTTCAATACATTTCCATACATAGCATACAATGTAGACATCCGATACAGCATGCATTTTTAAAAGCACACACACACACACACAACATTTAAAGGATATTAGGGGTATCCGAAAGACTCGTTTTACGAGGCGACTCGGGTGAGCTCTAATATTCTAATATTCTCTTCCCGAGGAGTCATCTGACCTCCGAACTCAAAATCTCATCACACAAAAACAGTTTAAAATTATCTTTAAACTGATGCCCTTTTTCAATGTTTTTGGCTTAATAAAAACGGCGTGGCGACTCTACAAATGCGAAAACAAAACGGCGAGACCACCGCCGCCAACGCGAAAGATGCCAGATGCCGGGGCTGCGAAGCCTATTCGGATCCGGGTAATTTCACAAACGAATACAAAAGATTAGCAAATAACGGTAAATGAGGGAGTCAAAATAAATACTGACGCGAGGTCAGCTTTTACGTATCAAAGAAACGTACATCGCCAAGAAATATGCGGAAACCTAAACAATGAAACGGAGCGGAAATCAATTAACTTAAAGATGTATAATCCCTTACCTTAGCGTTGCTTAGTACTCGAACAATTGCTAACTCCGATCGGATCTACACAAATAAATAATATCCGTTAAGTACGGATTAACTACTTAATACTCCGTCCCAACTTAACTTTATTTTACTTCACTAACTTATGAGTTAATTCTATTTAACTCCGTCTCAAGTTGCTTTCCACTTCTAGAGTTTCCCAAAATACCCTTCACATAAATACCAAAACACCTCTAGGATTTACCCAAACTATTCTTAAGTTTCTAACATTTTTATTCCCTTTTCTTTAATCAAAAACACATTTACACACACTAATTACACCTTTTTAAATAATTTTTTAAAGGTCTTTTGACTTTTTATTACTCTCAAAAAGGTCCCTTTAGCTTTCAGAATTTTGCAAAAAGGTCCATTAATTTTCTAAAATTACAAAGAAGCCCTTTGACTTTCAGAGATTTGCAAAACAGTCCTCCAACTTTCAGATTTTTACAAAGCAATCCCTTAACTTTTTAAAATTTATAGAATAGTCCCCTGGCTTTTAAAAATTACAGAATAGTCCCTTGACTTTCAAAAATTACAGAATAGTCCCTTGACTTTCAAAAATTACAAAATAGTCCCTTGACTTTCAAAAATTACAGAATAGTCCCTTGACTTTCAAAAATTACAAAACAATCCTTAATTCCCAGATTTACAGTTTAGTCACTAGGGTTTTGGAAAACTGATTTTCAGCTGTTAATCTTGGTTAGATTTCTAACCAAAAACACTTTTATTCAAAATCAAAACCTTTTTGATACCAAATATTTTACCCAATTCAATTTGTAAAACAATTTTACATCAAAATTTATTTACACAAAACACACCCACACACACGACACACACATACAAAACACACAAGTATATTTATTTTTCTTTAAATCTTTCTTGGTATGAACAACCCTAGATTAACATCCATTAATTCATACACAATCCTATTTCAATAATCTTTTATAGGATTTATATTTTTCATCACATAATATATTCATAATAAAAACCCCAATCAAATCTCAAGAGTTTCTAGGATTTTCTAGGCTTTAAATTTAAGAACAATAATTTAAGACGAAACGAATACTTACCTTCTTCTCAATCATAATTGCTTCTTCTTTCTTCAATCACACCCACGCCTGCTTTTTCTTTCTTCCTCTTGTCCGCCCCTCTGACTCAAGGCTCTCTCTCTATGCATGCCGCCTCCTTCTCTCTCTAATTCCTCTCTAATTCCTTGTTTAACAAAAAATATTGTAATGTATTTATATTATTAGGTTTTCCAAATCCTAAGCTAATTAGGTAGTCCAAGCCCAATAAAACAAGCCCACAAAAATCTTAGTCCAATAATAACTCAAGCCCATTACTTTCAATTCTTTTATTAAAAAGGTAATTCAAATAATTTAATTTAAAGAAATAATTTAATTACTAAAACAATTATTAAAAATGAGTATTTAAAAAAAATTCTATTAAACCTAAGTCCAATACCAAAGTCCAACTCATCTAAATAATTTAACTCACATAATATAATTTCTAGGACTTCAATATAATTATTAGTCCCTCTAAAAGCCTAATTAAAAATTTAACAATTTACCAAATAATCCTCGAAACTTTTTTTTGTGTTATTACAATGACACTCCCATTTCTCCTTTTTATTTGTCCCATAAAGTTGGCCCCAATTTCAAAATTAAGGTTTCAAAATCACTAGATTTCCAAAACTTATAATGTAACCTTAAATATTTGAAAATTCAAATGGGACTACCAATATGGGACGGAGGAAATATTTTTTATTTGAGAAAGAGTTACTCCGGTCTATTCCAGTCAAGAGGCACATTCACTCAATAGACTTTAGGGTAGTCTTTCCTAATAAAGTGTTTTCAATACCCTTATTCGGGGCTGAGCCATATAATCACACGAGATCATGCAGCCAAAAAGTGCCGGGTGTTCTAGGAAGTAAATAATTACTGTACATTTTACTAAATTGGGCATCAAATCAAAGTGTACCGACTTCGGAGGGATGAATACCAATAACTCAATCCATAAAATAGTCAAATAAATAGAGTGAAGGGAAGTACCACATGAATTAGAAGTTAATAAAACTAATGGAATTGTCAACGAAACAACACCACATCAACAAAGTCAAACTCAATTTCGTTAGTTTTTTAACGCAGTTATAGTCCACATTAATACGCTGCATTATTTGTTACACAGTACTACATATTTGTCACTAACTAGTATGTTGCATTAGTCGTCAGAAATGAGAAAGTAAGTTTTTAGTACGTAATTTTAGTCGATGAACAGAACAATGACCACCTAAAACAGCTTAAATAACAGCACAAAACTTAAATAAAACACACCATGGTCTCATCGTTCATCTGTTCAGCCTCAATCATTTCAACTTTCCTCCCCGTCAAGAAATCCATAGCTCTACACGCAATATCCGCAGCCGAATCCTTCAACTCCCTCAGCTTACCAGTACCAATATCCTTCTTCTCCTTCCCCTTCTCAACCGCATAATCCTTATACTCCCCTACTTTCTCCATAGTCGCATCCTTAGCCTGAATAGCTTTTTCCGCAGCATAATCCTTGTACTCTCCAGCTTTCTCCATAGCTGAATCCTTAACCTGAATAGCCTTATCCCCAGCATAATCCTTATATTCCCCAGCTTTCTCCTTAGTTGCATCCTTAGCCTGAATAGTCTTATACGCAGCATAATCCTCTGCCTGAATAGCCTTATCCGCAGCATAATCCTTATACTCTTCCGCTTTCTCCATAGTTGATTCCTTAGCCTGAAAAGCGTTGTTATCCGCAGCATAATCCTTATAATCCCCCGCTTTCTCCATGGTTAAATCCTTAGCCTGAATAGCCTTATCCGCAGCATGATCCCCTGCCTGAATAGCTTTATCTGCAGCATAGTCCTTATACTCTCATGCTTTCTCCATCACCGACTCCTCCATTTCCTTACCCTTCTCCACCGTATAATCCTTATACTCCGACCCCAATTCGCCCGCCTGGTGGGATTTTCCGGTGATGACTTCTTTGGTATGCTCGTACGTGTCATGAACGGACTTCATTAAGCTCCGGAAAACGCCGGTACCGGTCCGGCTGCTCTGTTCATGATGGTAATCGTAAGGGGTTGGTGGGAAATCCCTTTTTGCACATTCTTGTTCGTAATCTGTCCTGTTTTTGTTCAGTTCGCTTAGTTCGTCGGCAGCTCTTGTGGCAGCTGCTTCTGCTTTCTGTACAGGTGTTCTTGATTTGAACTGAAATTGAAATCTTGTTCTTCTGGACAATGTAACCTTGTTTTCGGGTTCTCTGTGTATGTTATTTTGATTATTTGGTCGGCAAATTCTTGAGAAAATGCTAACTTGTTAGAGTTTTGAAATGGTGACACGTGGAAATAACATATGGACGTGTTGCAAATAGGAGTGGCTCATAAGAGCATCTTCATCCATAACACTTCATTCCCATCTCTCTCTCCTCCACCTCAGCTCCACGTCAGCAGTCATCAAAAACACAACTCTAAATAATTTTATCTCCATTCATGACAAAAGTCATTCCACCATATTTTCTCTTTCCTACTCATTTATATTACATTTATTACTACTATATATAATTATTTCAATATTTTTGTATTTTTATTATTTTTTATATGTTAATTGCAATTTTTGTAAAAAAAAAAAAAATTAATTTCAAAAATTCCAAGCCGTGAAGCTTGGCTTCTGTCAAAACAATTTTTGTAAAAGTCATTGATGACTTTTAACAAAGTCATGGTTGGAGGTGATTTTCATTGCCACCTCAGCTATGCCATTTGCTAACTTCATGGTTGTAGATGGCCTAAGAGTTGCAACAATCGGGGCGTGCGTCCAGGAAATAATTTTGTTAAAAATGTTTTTTTTTATTTTTATTTTTTAATAACTAATTAGTTACAAGAGGTTAATTTGGATGAATAAAATGTAATTATTGATTGAAAATTAAATCCTCATTTTTTAAGGGTTATATTAATTAAATTACATTCAAAACAATAGGGATATCTAGCTAGAATTTGCATCAAACAATCACACCATTGAATGAATTCTTTTCTGAACCTATGTAATAAATGAGTTAATTTTTCTATTATAAACCATATGTAATTATCGACTATTTTGATTTAATCAAGGTAGGAATACAAAAAAGTAACAATAAAGAGGATGAAAGTCAAAATTTAAATAGAAAAGCTCAATATTCCATTGCATTATTTCCTAGTTCCAAAATAAATACCAACTTTTCAATTTTTTTTTTCCAAATGAACTTTGGCATTGTATAGGCCCTTTCGAGAAGGTTAAGATTCAAACCCGCTTCTTTGCGTTGTATTTAAAATGTTGTACTCCCTCCGTTCTAGATCAAAGATTATCGGGGGATTTTGCGCTTTTTAATTTTTTTTAAAAAAATAAATAAAAGTTAAATGTGAGATATAAAATAGTAGTTAATGATTAGTTTTTTTTGTAAATATGTTAACTTTATAAGAGTATAATTGTTAAAGTTTCATGTATCCCACATCAACTTGGAGAATATAAATGATCCACTATATAAGGTTGGTTAACCTCACCCCTTAACAAGGCCTTTTAAGGGGATGAGGACCCAATTCTAACATGGTATCAGAGCTGGCCCAAGTTGATGTTGGGCTTAAGTTAACCCGTGTTGGGTGCCCGTGTTGGGTTTGAAGTCCACGTGTAGTGCCAAGTTACCGGCCTACACGTGAGGGGGCGTGTTAAAGTCCCATGTATCCCACATCAACTTGGAGAATATAAATGATCCACTATATAAGGTTGGTTAACCTCACCCCTTAACAAGGCCTTTTAAGGGGATGAGGACCCAATTCTAACAATAACGAATGATTTTTTTGTAATATGTGTTAGAAAATAGTACTCCCTCCGTCCCAGTTTATTGTTCTGAGTTGACTTTACACGGAGATTAAGAAAACAGTCAAACAATGAATAAAGAAAGCAAAGTGGGTGAAAATTAGAAGAGAGAGAAAAAAATTAACCAAAAGTTAATTTTTCTACTTTTTCCCTGGAAGAATTTGTCCCCCACTCTCACCCACTTGCAAATATTTCTACTGGGAGGGAAACTTAAGAAAATCCACCAAATTTAACCTCCTGTTTTTCAAGGACTTAACACAAATTAATAGGAGGGAACTTTAAACTTGAATGGAGGGAAATCTTAATATTTTTCATACATAACAGCCTATTTATACAGGAGCATCTGAATATTTACAACATTTACAAAAGCTAAAAAAAGATTCAAAAGGCCTTCCAGATGAGAGGAAAAGATCTCTCAGATTCTAAGAGGCAATGTATTGCTGAATTTCCTTATAGGACATGCAAATCAAAAAGATTTATTCCAAAAGTTATGTTCATTTCTGGAGCTGCTAGGCCCGTGTTTGGGAGTGATGGAGATGTTATCTTTGATGGGAAAATTGGGATATTTCCTTTTACTTTTATAGAGCCGGCAAAAAGGAATAACAAAAATAGACTTAAGGGAACACCGGTCACTAAACCCATTGAGTCAATAACAAAAGCGGTGGTTAAAGACACTCTAATTAACCAAATAGTACCCGCAATCAAACGTGTATGGCCTGCAAATGCAAGCAAGAACATCACGATTCAATGGGATAATGCAAGGCCTCATATAAACAATGACGACGAGGACTTTCGGGCTGTTGCGAGTTCAGATGGTTTTAACATTACCCTCGCTTTCCAGCCACCTAACTCACCTGACCTAAATGTACTAGACTTGGGTTTTTTTAGGGCAATTCAGTCATTGCAAACAGAAACAACATGCAAAAACGTTGATGAACTATTGAATGCTGTTCACGAGGCCTATAACAAGTTAGATGCATCAACCTTGAATAAGATATTCATATCATTACAAGTTGTCATGATCGAGATAATGAAAGTCAAGGGAGGCAATAACTTTCATTTGCCTCATTTGAATAAAGATGCATTAGAGAGGGAAGGACAACTTCCTACAGACTTATATGTGCAAAATGAGCTTGTCAGAGAGACTGTGGAGTACCTAATGCAACATGAACAAGCACACGGCATCAATGATCTGATGGTGGAGTTGGGCTACATGTGAAATGAAGAGAAGGTATTGAAGACACTTTTTGTAAAGACAGCAGCAGCATAGAAACTGGCATATTATCGCCTTGAAACTCTTTTGTATCTAAATGCACTTTGAAACTCTTTTGTATCTAAATGCACTTTGAAAGTCTTTTGTATGTAAATGCACTTTGAAACTCATTTGTACAGCCAAGAATGGCAAGGGAAAGTATAGCCAAGGAATACCAAATTACAATCTTTAGTACTGCTTCTGTTTTAAATTCAAAAACTTTTACAAAATTATCATAGAGATCCAAGAACAGAGTACCAAACACTACTTGAAAAATCATAGAAACCCAATAACAGAGTGAAATAAAAGCCCAATGAACACTTGATTGAGGTGTACTTCAAGTATGAGATAATACCTGAACTTCAAAATAATCTGGATAGAGCAATTTCACCGATGAAACCCGCCACGCAAGAATATGAATCCAGGTGTTGTGGCTTTCTTCAATCCAATTCGGGGGCATCAACGGCCCAGTCGGAGTAACAATTTTGACCGGAGCTTCAAGGTCGGCGACACCCTTAAGAGGGAACGAAGTGAGAGAGAGAGCGTGAGTTCATGGAACCCGACTGGTTTTTGATTTGGTTTGCCGGAGTTCATGGAGACGACGGGTGAGGGTAACGGCGTGGAAGAGGAACGGAGAAAGAAGAGGGATTAAGAGGGAATCGATGTACCAAGAAAGGGAAGTGAAACGACGGGGGAGGGGAACGGCGTGGAAGGGGATCGACGGGATGATGAAGATCGTCGGCCCATTTCATCGCTGGAGAGCAAGGAGAGAGAGAGAGAGAGGAGTGAGAGAGAGCGTGAGATTTGAAAAATAAGATCCAGATCTTTTTGATTTTGGAATAGGAAATGAGATTAATTAGGGTGGATTTGTTAGATTAGGATTAATTAGTTAATCAATCAAAATTAAAAGAGTTAATGGAGTGCATTTACTTATGATAATGACTGGTTTTTTTGTAATTACAAGAAATATGTAGGGGCATATAAGTTCGAAACACTGTTCATTTTTTGTCAAAAAAGGAATAAAGCAAACTAAGAACAATAATTTGGGACAGACCAAAAAAGAAAGTAAGAACAATAAACTGGGACGGAGGGAGTAGTTAATGATTGATTTTTTAATAGGAGAGAGAATGAGTGGGAGGAATAGTAAGTTAATGATTGATTTTTTTGTAAATATGTTAACTTTATAAGGGTATAATGAATGATTTTTTTGTAAATATATGGAAATGATAAGGGTATAAATATATTCAAAAACTTACCATTTATGAAAAGGAATTTTTAATCTGAGATGGATCAAAAGAAAAAGTAGAATCCTTGATTCGGGACAGGGACGGGGGAGTAATTGAAAAAAAAAACTTTTCAAATTTTGTTCTTAAATTTTTAAAACATTTTTTTGTCATTCATTCGAGACATAAATAGTACTCCCTGTCTAATTTGAAATGACACTTTAAATCAACTTTGTTCCAAATATTAAAGAGAATATAATCATTACTCCCTCCGTCCCGCCCGAAAGGGCAATTTTGCCTCCTAGCACGGAAATTAAGAAATGAATAAGGAAAGTGAGGTAAGAAAGAGAAAAAGGTTAAATGTTGTGAGTATGAAAAATTAAATAGGAGAGAGAATGAGTGGGAGGAATAGTTAGGAGAGAGAATATTGTAAGTGTAAAAGTAAAGTAGGAGAGAGAATGAGTGGGGTAGGAAGAGTATAAAAATAATAAAAACTTTCCTTTTTGGGGTTGTGCCCTTTTAAATGGGACGCCCAAAAAGGAAATTTGTGCCCTTTCGAGCGGAACGGAGGGAGTATATTGAAATTAAAAAAAAATGTAATTGATTACTCATTAAATGATTTATCAATTATAAATTTTAAAATTTTAATATAATGATTAAATTTGTAGTAATGTTTGGATCAAAATTAACTTGTGTTAACCAAAAGTGTCTTTTTAAGTGGGAAGGAAAATGTATACTTTATTATTATATAAAGGAATATGTTAGGATACTCAGTACCTTAACAACTAACTCATTTTTTATTGACTAAAATGCCCCTTCATCTTGTACATGAACTAAAAATAAAAAAGGAATATTTTAGACAAAAAATGGATTAATTGTTAAGGTACTCATACTTTGGGATATCCTAACATATCCCTTATATAAAATATTATCTATCTAATTAAAAAAATATACTCCCGCCGTCCCATCAAAAAAGACACAAATTTTTATTTTGGGTATCCCACTTAAATAGACACTCATATAAAGGAATTTTTTTTATATAGTATATACTTTTTTATGTATGTAATCAATTTGTCATACTTAAGGTAACTATTCATTAATTATTTCATACCCCTTTTTTATCTTACTTTTGATATTTTGATACTAACAATACTTACTTACTTACTGTCCTATACACTTTTCTTGCTTCATGTATAAAACTAGTTTTGTATATTTTCAAGTGAAACAAAATCAAATTACTTCATTAGCACAATGTGGCTTTGTCAGAAGACACATTTTAGATAGCTACTGGAATCAGAAGACACATTTTTACCACTATATTCCATCATTTTAGATAGCTACAGGAATCAGAAGACACATTTTAGCTACAACCATATCAATGTACCATTTCTTCTACAATTGCAACAATCCTACACCGCCGCCCGTCGCATATTTTAACCATTTATATATAATTATCAAACACTTTTACGCATCAGAAACGCCATGAATTCTCACATTAAGCCTTCGTAGCCAAACTGAATGAAGAATCATATGAAACACATCATACCTCTTTGCCGGCAAATTCACCTCAAAATGTCGTCTCGCCACTCTCCCCCTCCTCTGCAATCTTATATACCGTCTAGAAGAAATCCCCGATAAAATCTTCTTCAGGTTAGGAATATCCTTAACCGGAATTTCAACAGCAAAAGCTTTCCAATCAAGAACATCACTAAACGGAGCCACATAATTATCCTTAATAAGTACAGGGACACATCCGGTATAAAGCGCCTCCACCATTCTCGGGCTCGCAACTTCATAGCCGCTAGGACAAATGCAATATCTGCTCTTTCTCAACATCCCATAGTAAGATACACCTTTTGGGAGGTATTTGTGAACTTGGACTTCTTCGTCCTTGTTTTCCCATTGGTCGAGAAGTATGGGCCTTATTGGGCCGTGGAGCCCACCGGCAAAGAAGACTAAATATGGGCGCTGTGAAGGGGATGGTCCATCTAGTAGCCCGTCCATTGTACCACCCGGAAGGAGGATTTCTGGTATTGACACATCTATGGAAGGCTTGAATCCTTCTGACGTGTTTGCATTACATAGTGCTCGTACCGAGTTTTTGAAGAGATTTGGAACTGCAGATGAAAGCTCCGGCCCCTACAACGTTACCATCAGTCATTAAATAATATCAGTGGCCAGTGGCGAGGCTAGGTAGAGCCGAAGGGGGTCGGCCGATCCCCATGTTTTTAAAAAATAAAAAAAATACTAGTGTTATTATTGTAAATATATTTTGAATATATGGTAAAAATCTTATATTTTTACAATCTGACCCCATTGATACAAAATAAAAATTTCACTATATTTATAAATTGACCCCCTTCTCGTGAGATACTGGCTTCGCCACTTTCAGTGACGGACCCTGTAATTGCAAGGGGTGCAAAATCATATTTACTAAAAAAGGGGCAAAAATATTGGCCCAATTTTTGCTTTACATAAACTACGACGACGGGACAAGTTTCAATAAATTGCACTAAAATCCTACATTCTTAAAATATTTACACTAGTGAAAAGAACTGTTCCCTCTGTCCCAAAATGAAAGTCCAAAAAAAAATTCAAATTTGCTCTTGATCAAGAGTATATTTGAACAAATTTTGGACATTCATTTTGGGCATTTGGGGTCAGAGGGAGTACTGTTTTGTAATAAAATCGGGACAACTTCCCTGTTAACCTCTATGTGACTCCGCCTATGAATAATATAGATATATAAAAATATTAAAAATAAAAATATTTTCTCAAAAAAATATATAAAAAAACATCGTAAGATAACTTACGTACCCAATCATGGCAAGCAAGCATGAAATGATCTGCGCCAGAACTACGATTCCAGTAAGGGTACTTTCCAGCTAGAAGATTAACATAATCTAAGACGGTCTGTTTCATGGGATGCCAATCATGAGAGTCACGCTCATAAACGTAACGTACTATTGATGTTACACTTATTGGAAGAAAATGTATGTGGGCTTTTTCGGGGTCTCTCGTACGAAATTTACTAGTCTCCATATGGTAAATGAAATTTCCTTCCATGGCGTAGATGCTCTTACAAGGACCATTATGAAAAACCGGGGGTTCACCTTCTTCATATGCATATACCTTGAATTGTTTTTCCATTTCAAGATAGCTCCTGTGAACGTTCAAGAAATCGATGGGTGAGGGATAGAATTGTAACTTTCAACTAAATATTGAAACTATTTGATCCGGTGAGATACATTGTTAACATTAGTAGCGTTTTCCCATACTCGGAAATTCAATAACCTAGTTAAGGGTATGCACCTGTGAAAGGCAGCAGGATTCAAGTATATTGGACCCCTTGGGACATAGTCCAGATGGTTAGTTTGACCTCCGTTTTTATCTTCGTCAAATACAGCAGTTTGATTTTTAGCTTCTTTAATCGCAGCTCGAGCTCGTGCAAGACCAGCTTCAAGCCTATCCAAACTTGTATATTTACTCTGTATTGTTCCTTTTATGGGCAGACCATGTGATTCATTCGAGGACTCCCCATTCTTCACCACCTGTGAAACAAGCGGTATACTATGTAAGTCAGAACCCTTCTAAAAGAAACCTAAAATTTTAAGTGAATATCACTCTTTAACCTCTATCCTACTTTATGCTTCAATAACTTGTACTCCCTCCGTCCTTAAATGGATGTTTATTTTCTAGATTTTTTTTTTGTCTCATCAATATGAATATTTTCTACAAATTAACTTTGTCCCCAAATGATTTCACTATAGTTAATTTTTTTCACATTTTATTATATATTATCAGAATACCCTTTAAATGATGGTAAATGAAGTTTTCTTCACATTTCTAGAAATTTTTTGTCTCTAATGTCCTTTAAATGAAAAATATTTATACATTTTATCAATTTTTTAAAAATAGTATACATTATTCATTTTGAGAGGAGGAATACGTTATTTTTGTACATGAATACATGTGCCAATCGCCCATTGCCGTAAGTGCCTACTATGCTGCAGTTTTATCAGATGCGTCGGAGGGGTAGAAGGCTTAAATTAGCATGTTTTAAGGGGAAGAAGATCAGACTCTTTAAGTACTAACTATCCGTAATCAAATGCAGGAAGAAATGTAAAGTCACGAAAACCTCATGTGGTCCTCATTACTTTATGAACAATGAATATCCTGTATACATGCATGGAAAAATGGAGTTAAAAAGTCCTTTAGTGTATAGTTCCCAGGAAGACCATAACTCTAAAGCAATGTACATACGAGCAGGAAATGGTAGTAAAACCTCTTTTAACACATTTTCTGTGTTTACCCGAATCATCGCCCATCCAGACAGACACAGGACAAGGAACAAGTTTATACCAATGTGGTATGGCAACTACACCAATAAAATCGTGTTACGGATGTGCAAAATGATACAGGGATATACTACCAAGAGTATGTAAACTAATAATTCCGTTACAAAATGAAAGTCCAAAAAGTTTTCAATTTTGTCCTGATCAAAAGCAATTTTGAAAAAGAAAAATCGGACATTCATTCCGGGAAAGTTCACTGGACATTCATTTTTGCGACGGAGGGAGTATAATACTATTTTTTTCTAATTAATTTAAGGGTTAATTACAAATTAGGGCCTGAAGTTTCACATGAGGTCCCCAAGAGGGGCCTGACTTTTTTTTTTTAGCGATTTAGGGCCTGACTTCACATTTTTTTTATAAAATCAGGGCTTTTTGACGAATTTCATCCAAAAATCCGTTAAGTTAAAGAAAAGTTAACGAAGGGACTAGTTTGTAATAATTACTCCCTCCGTCCCACCTCAATTGGTCCATTGAGGTGGGACACGGTTTTTAAGAAAAATTATTAAAGTGGGAAGAAATTAGAGGAGAGAGAATGTAAAAGTTAAATGTGTGGTAGGGAATAGGAGAGAAAATGTAAAAGTTAAAAATATTTAATAGGAGAGAGAATGAGTGGGAGGAATAGTAAGTTAAAGTGGGTATAATGAATGGTTTTTTTGTAAATATATGGAGATGATAAGGGTATTAATATAGAAAAAACTTTCCATTTAAGGAATGGACCAATTGAGGTGGGACGTCCCAAAAAGGAAAGTGGACCAATTGAGGTGGGACGGAGGGAGTATTAGTTTTAAGGGGTCAAATGCAAAGTTTAAATATAAAGTGTTCAAAATTTATTTCTTTTTCCAAAATAATTAATATTATCTTAATTCTAAAATAATTAATATCCGAAATAAATATATGTTTTTTAATTTTTATATTAAAAAAATAAAAATATAATTTTTTTACTTTTTATGTCACAAAATAATTAATGTTCGTAACATATAATGTATTAAAAAAATTGAAAATTTTAATTATTTAATATAATGTTAATATATTACGAACATTAACATTTTTTAACATAATATATTAAAATTATATTAAATAATTTATAGTTTTGTAAAAAAATATTTTTTTACTTTTTATGTCACAAAATAAAATTAATTTATTTTTTATTATTATGTTAAAAAATAGTTAATATTCGTAATATATTAACATTATATTAAATAATTAAAATTTTCAGTTTTTTTAATACATTATATGTTACGAACATTAATTATTTTGTGACATAAAAAGTAAAAAAAAATATTTTTTTTACGAACATTACATATATTTATTCCGGATATTAATTATTTTAGAATTAAGATAATATTAATTATTTTGGAAAAAGAAATAAATTTTGAACACTTTATATTTAAACTTTGCATTTGACCCCTTAAAACTAATAATCATTACAAACTAGTCCCTTCGTTAACTTTTCTTTAACTTAACGGATTTTTGGATGAAATTCGTCAAAAAGCCCTGATTTGATAAAAAAATGTGAAGTCAGGCCCTAAATCGCTAAAAAAAAAAAGTCAGGCCCCTCTTGGGGACCTCATGTAAAACTTCAGGCCCTAATTTGTAATTAACCCTTAATTTAATCTCCCTAATGTTGCTCGCATGCATATAGTGTGAAGTCCAAATCACACCCACACGTAACCAACTCCTCTTAAGATAAGAGGATATATTGCTCATCAATAAATTTTATTCTTTTTTTTTTTCATGATGACACATATGAGAATTCATGTTAACTCCAAATTATTTTGGGACTAAGGCTTAGTTGTTGTTGTCGTAAATGTAATCCTATACTCCCTCCGTCCCCTTCAAGCTTCACAGGTTGACTTTTTTGATCAACTGAGTCAAGTTTTGACCATAATTTTATAAATATCTAAATATCTATATGTGATTCTTATTGATAGTATTTTTAATGGTGAAACATAACAATTTATAAAATTACATAGAGATATCTAGATATTTATAAAATTATGGTAGTAGATTGACTCAATTGAATAAAAAAATCAAACGGTGAAGGTGAAGCTTGTAATAATGGGACAAAGGGAGCATGTTCTATGATTGTTCTTCTTCCATACTAACCGGATTTTGCATATTTTTTTTCCTAAGTTTATCATCCTTTTTTCTCTTTAACATTATGCATAAGTACATAATTTTCAAATTTTATCTCTTCTAGTAGAAAACATTCAATTAATTTAAATACAACAGTAGGATTGGAAACACTGCAACAGCCGTAGGCTATGACGCTATTACATCTCCTTTTTTGTATAAAGGAGTTGGATTTATTGAGGCCGCAAAGAGCTCAATGAATCTTAGATATTGTCCAACAAAAAGTTTTATTGAAAAAAAAAAGTGAGAAGATCATTTATTATAAAAATTGTGTAATTTGTAAAACCGTCCCGAACAAAAAATAAATAACTGGAAAAATAAAAAATTTAATATAACAAACTAAGAATTCAGTAGCAAAAGTGGGATAATTTTATAAATTTGATTTTTTCTTATTTTAAATATTCCAACTTTGCATGTAATAATGAAATTAGTTTTTTTCTTGCAGCTAGACATATCAAAAGTCAAAACGACGACGCAAGAGAATACAGGGGGACTTACAATGGGTTGGGTTTCTCTGTCTTCCACAGCAATCGGTGATGAAGAAGCGGTCGGTTCATTTCCGCCACCGACCGCCTCCGGCCGCCAATTCAACCCACTTCCATCCTTTTCCGATGACAAAACAGAACCTTCCACCGCACCACCACCACCACCACCACCCGCCGCCGCAACTGAATCATTCAAAAGAATAGAATTATCAGAACCGGTCGCAGAGCTCCAAATCCACGGATAATTACCTTTACCATAAACCCAATTCGTATTCTTCCCCCCAAAATAAGCCACGTATACAGAAACCAAAATCAACGGCACCATCAACCATAGCAACTTCATCGACGACGAACTCGCCGTTGATTTCCAACACAAACCCATCTCTTTCTCTCTCCAAAAAACACTTTTTCCTCAAATTCAACTGTAATTGTCAAGAATTGAGCTATAAAAGAGTGTGATTTTCTTTCCAAATCAGACAAATAATTCTATTTTTTTACTCTCTCTATCTCTAAAGTCCTCTCTCTCTATATGTATAGACTATGTGTATTCAAAATGGGTTTTGGAAATCCCCTTGTGATAATTTGAAGAAGAGATGCAACAATTGGTGAGAAATGGTTGCGCCACCATGCCAAGCTTTGGCCTCTGTATTGGTCCTCTGTTTTCGAGTTTTCTCTTTGCATGCAAAACTGGAGAGTCGAGTATTTATTTTATTTTTCTTCCCATTTTACCCTTCCCTTCTTTACTTATTTCCTACTAATGATGTCATTACTTTTATCCGTTTCCATATCGAGTTGAGATTTGATCGAGTGGGAGTTTGGTCTCCACGCGCTGTAATTTCTAAAATGTTATGTTTGCACCTTCCCCTTTTCATTTTTCATCCATTTTCTTATTTAAATTAATATTATATAGGATTATCATAATTTTAAAAATTAGTACATTTCAAAAGTTTTAATTTATTGTTTATTTAATAAAAATATTCCTCTTAAAATATTTTGAAAAAATACATTAACACATAATTTTCAATTATGTCATTTATTAAAAGATATTGAATCATAAAAAGGGTTATATCAAAATACTCCCTCCGAGCTCCGAGTAAGACCAAGCACAATGGGAGGATGAAACGGGGGATGAAACCCATTTCATCCAGTTGAAAGGCTGCAATGAGGGGTTGAAATGGGGTAGGGTTGAAAGGTTGGATGAAAAATTTCATCCAGCTGAAAAAAAGAAATAAAAAAATTGAGATGACACGTGGCGGCTTCTGATTGGGCCATAGAAGGCGCGTGTGTCTCACGGCCATAGAAGGCGCGTGAGCTCTTCATTCCCCCCCCCCTTTTTTTGTTTTTCATGAATCAGACACGTGGCCTGCTCTGATTGGTCAGTCAGATTTTTAAATTTTTTTATCCCAAATCTTTGAGTTTAATTATCACCTAGTAAATTTTTTTTTTAATTTTTTTTCACCAAAATTCATCATTTTTTCCCTACAAATTGATATAAATTTCATTTGATTTGGACACAAAAAAAAAACCACTCATTTCTCAATTATCCTTCTTCATTTTAGCCTTTATTTAAAAAAAAATTATTATTTTTTTCCTATAAATTGATGCAATATTTTTTTAATTAAGTGTGATATATTTTTTTAATTATAAATAATAATAATAATTATTATTATTTTACTAATCATAAAAAATAAAAATAGAGAATATAAATAAAATAAAAGTGATGGGGTATAGAATGATGAGTTAGAGGGAGTTGAAATTTAATTTAATTTAGCCATTGTAGGGGGTAAATGAAATGGGTAGATGAAAATTAGGTGGATGAGAAAAAGTGTAAAATATGTTAGATAAAATGAGAAAGTGGAATGAAACCACTGTACATAGTCTAACATATTTGTCTTTTTTACCATGTTTTTTTTCTAAAAAAATTATTGTTTTTGAGTTGAAATAATTCAAATTTCAGTTCCACCCTTATTTTGGAGAAATAGCAAAGCCATATTTCTTTTAAGTGATTAAGATTGGTTTGAAAATAAATATTGTATTTATTATATAGAATCTCACTCGTGTGATTTCGAATATTACTACGAAGTTTGGATCATTGAATTAATTAATTAATTGAATGGAATAAAGAAGAAAATAAAGTAATCAATGAAAATAAATTTGATATTTATTAAATTATAATAATAATTTATTTTTAGAAAAAAGGTGAAAAGTTAATCAAAAATATTAAGAATTATTTTAAATTTCAACCATATGATAATAATGAGAATTAAAAGAAAATGAATATTCAATTTTTCTAATGTGTGCCCCTAAGGGAACACATTAAACTCTTTAAATAGGCAACCAATATATTTATATGCTTAAATAAATTCTTCCTCTGTTTCAGCTCAAGCTTTACCATTTTGGGAGTAGCAAAAAATTTAAGGAAAGTGTTAAGTGGAAAATGGTTGTGAAAGAGAATAAGTGAGTGGGTATGACTAGTGAGACCCACAATTTAAATATGTGAGGAGAAAAAGTTAGTGAATATGACAAGTAGGTCTCACAAATTATGAATGTGAGTATGAGGAGTGAGGTATGTATAATAGAATATTAATAAATCTTTCCCATTTTAGGAATTATGAAGCTTTTATCGGAACATCCATTCGGGTAAAAGGTAAAACTTCAGGCGGGACGGAAAGAGTATGTAAGTGGGACGGAAGGAGTACGTAAGTTTACATATATAAAAAATAGGTTAAAGTAAATTTAATTATAAAAATGAATAAATTAAAATAATTTTAATAAATTCATTGAATTTTTTATTTAAGAAATTCAACGTATATCATTAAGGCAGACATTAGAAAAATCAAAAAATGGTAGTACTACCTAATGGGCCATGACCCAATGGTATTTTGGGTGGCTTCTCGTAGGGGAGGTCACCGGTTCGATTCTCCCAAAGAGGAATCTTAGTGGATTAATTTCTTTCTTGGGTTTCAGGGTCCTTAGGAGCCCCCGGGCACATCCATTCAGTTAAGGAAGCGACATTGCTGGGCTTGCAACCTCAGTGTGGGGAGTTCAACTACCGCGTTGTAGGAGGGCTCCTTTGGGGCCAGGAGTATAAGGGGTGCTGGCACCCTGGCTGATTTGGGCATATTCGCGATTTACCTCCGATAGGACACTGTGAGGCCGGTAGCTAGTGATCCAGGACTAACTCGGCGAAGCTGGAGAACCTAGATATAAAAAAAAAGATAAAAAAAATGGTAGTACTAAGAAATCATAGCATTTGAGACGATAAAATTAACGGATAAACCTTCGGCGAGTAGGAAAGTTTTGGAGTAACCGCGAGTGGAATTACGTTGGCTGGTGTAAAAAAGACATTGCCGCTTTAAAATCGGAGCAAGAATTATTCGCTATATTTGGTGCTATTAATGTGCATTGACATAATTGACCCCAGTCTTTCTTCTAGGGGCTTTATTAAGTTTGGTAGTGTTTAGTTGCCGGAGATACTCCCTCCGTTCCTAACAAGCGACACACTTTGTTATTTTGGGCGTTCCACTGATAAGTTACACTTTCTAAAATGAAAAAGAATCTTTACTATTTCCTCCACTCATTCTCTCTCCTACATTATTATAATACTTACAACACCATTATAATTTACTATTCTCTCCACTCATTCTCTCTCCTACTCAAATACTCCCTCCGTCCCGGAACAATCTTCACACTTTCCCTTTTGGGCGTCCCAAAACTTACTTCACACATTTAAAACTTACCTAAAATGGAAAGGAATCTTTACTATTCCCTCCACTCATTCTCTCTCCTACATTATTTTAATACTCACAACACCATTATAATTTACTATTCTCTCCACTCATTCTCTCTCCTATTTTATTTTCACACTCACAACACTTTCAATATAATACTCCCTCCTTAAAACCAGTGCAAACAGTGTTTGTGAAGTAAGTTTCGGGACGGAGGGAGTATCTACACTCACAACACATCAACCTTTTTACTTTTTTCTTAATTTTCGTGCGAAACAATAACTGTGTCGCTTGTTATGAGACGGAAGGAGTATATACTTTCTCCGTTTCATTTAAAAAAAAAAATACAATAATTAATATCGGGGTAATAGTTAATTAATTTCACATTTGTATGTTACGTTTGGATGGTAAGTTAGATTAAGGGTTAATTGTACTTTACTATTTCAAGGTTTACATCGTATATCACTTGTGAGCTTTTTTGATTTATTTTTCTCATTTAAAGGCTCAAAATTTCATTTTTATATCAATTTGAGACCTAGACAAGAATTTCGTAAGATATTTGACAAAAAATTATCATGAGCCAATTTATTTATTTGTGAGAACTTTGAAAATAGTTTTATGCGTCAATAATAAATTTACGATTTTTTAAAAAATAATTGTTTTCATAGTTTCAAGAAAAATAATAATTTTTCCTTTTCAACCCAGACGAATGTAGTAAAACTGAAGTGAGAATGAAAAGAAAAATAAATTAAAAAACATGAACTTAAAATAAAAGGAACATCAATTAAATTAATTTTTTAATCAGCCAATAATATTAAATTTTATATATATATATATACACTCAATAACTTCATAAATCTAGATATGACTACGACTCTATGAGGAATGCGAGCATGGTTTCTGTTGGACGAAGGCCTTCTAATTGTTGATGAAGTCAAGAGTATACTGACCAATGGTCTCCTGATCGAGTGATATCTTGTCGGTCTTTTTTTGGGAAGGTCTAGGGTTCGATCACTCCTGGGCGGATCTTTGTGAATTTAATTATGTCATGTGTTTCAGGAGTCTTGGAGTTCCCCGGGGCACATTCGTGCAGTTAAGAAAGCAGTACTGCTGGGCTTGCAACTTCAGTGTGGGAAGTTCGAATCTCGGCAGGAGCAGCTGGAACAGCCAATTGGTGTTGTAAGAGTGATGTAAATGCCTCTTTGACACAGGAGCAGCTGGAGCAGCCATTTGATAATGTAATAGTGTTAATGCCTTGTAGGAGGGCTCATTTGGGGCCAAGAGTATAAGGGGTGCTGTCACCCTGGCTGCATAGGGCATATCCCGCGATTTACCTCCGCCAGCATACTGAGGGACCGATACCTGGTAGTCCAGAATTAGTCCGGCAAAGCTGAGATCACCTGGGTAAAAAAAAAAATGGGTAAAAAAAAAAGTCAAGAGTAGACTGACTATGACTACGAGGAATGTGAGCATGGTTTCTTTTTCTGACGAATGCCTTCTAATTGTTGTTTGTTCACATGCTCCCCCGACCCGTCCGAAAGGGCAATTTTGCTTCTTAGCACGAAAATTAAGAAATAAATAAATATAATGGGAAATATAGACAGTGGGGTTGAATTAAGGAAAAATTAACAAAAGTCACCTTAATGATTAAAAAGATTGAACGGTATAAACCGAGCTACGAACATGGGCTTGCCCGAACCTGGGCCCAACTATATTGGGCCATGTATATTATATATTCATCAAGTATTAGGGCCGAGCATTATCTTCCTCGTATGCCGAGGAACATTTACCTTGGCCTTATGTCGCCATTCTTGGGCCGGCCTGTCTCAATTACCGAGGAGAGAAAAGTCCTTTGCTCGGCATGTCACCAATTACCGAGGAAACAAAAGTATTCTCCCCGGCATATTTTCATGTCGGCCATTCATCAAGTGACGAGGAAGTAGGATCGTTCTCCTCGGCCTATTTGCCAAAGGCCGAGGAAAAACATTTACCTTCCTCGGCGTTCCGGCTAGCAGTTACAATCCTTATTCAACAAGGATTATACAATCATTATCCAATCAGGATTATACTTATCAACATCAATTCAAGTCAAACAATGACTCCTTAACAGATATAATTCTATTAGAGTTATATCTTATCTCTTTACAAGTTCATTCCAACATGGATTCTATCAATCCATTCCTATAAATACAAGCCCCATGGCTCATTATTCGGTAGGTTACTTTTACATTGGAGAAACTCTGTCAATTTGATTTCTCTAAGATCAACCGTGAACTTACTCTCACGCCGGAGGGCCTTTAGCCGGATCCGCCCCGGCTTAGTTTACGTGTTTTCTCTTATTTTCAGGCCTTGCAATCGCCGGAGCATTCGACGCTTGGA
The DNA here is from genome assembly GCA_022495995.1 of Adenophora triphylla var. japonica. NCBI lineage: Eukaryota > Viridiplantae > Streptophyta > Magnoliopsida > Asterales > Campanulaceae > Adenophora > Adenophora triphylla. Next base: position 36,096 of record JAFEMH010006555.1, read on the forward strand.
TTTGGGCTGTTTTGACGATTTTGGCATCATCAATTGGTTCCATTGCCGGGAAATCGATTCAAACACCCATTGTTTGGCCTGGAAGACGCTCGCCTTAAGCCAATTTTCGTGCTTAGGAATTGTTCTTTCTTGGAACGGAATTTACGGATCGCCGGGTTTGTTCTTGAAAACCGCCTTTGAATCTGCATATTTTGACCGGAAAATACCCAGATTCCGTTGAAGGCATTTTTGGCGTTAAAATTCCGCCCCAGTTTGGCTTGAATTCGTTTTGTTTCAAAAGAATTACAATCGGCAGTTTGTTTGTGGTCAAAATTTGCCCTAATTTTGACCTCAAAATTGGTTCTATTGAAATTGTGATTTTTGAGATATTTGATGTTAATAATCTGCTGTTGATTCATAATGGACGGACAATTCACAAGTGTTACGGTGAGGATCCCACCCAAGTGAATGGGGAAACACCGGAGCCGAGGAGCAGCTGCCTCCTCCTCCTCCTCTACCTCAAGCCGATGCCATTCCTCCCCTTGCCATGACTCTTCGTTCCATGGGTCGAGGCAAATGCCGAGGAGAGGGCAATGACCTTCCTCGTCCTACTCGTGCTCGTGGGAAGCAAGCGGGAAGGAAGAAAACAAAGAATGCCGACGCCGGTCAAGCGGGAGGATCTCGGCCCGTTGACCGACGCTCTTTGTTACACAAACAAATGGAGACTTTGCAAAGGATGTATGAGACACAAGTTGCTCTTTTGCAAATGGACCCGAGATCATTCCATGGCTCCATTCATTGTGCCATCAATGGGCCCACCTTTGAGAAAGGAACAGGAGAGCATCGAGGCTCCTCCCACGAAGGCTGGCGAGCTACCAGCCCGGCTCCCGGGGATTCTCCTCATCCTCGGCATAACGGTAAGCATAAGGATCACGTGGTCGACTGAGAAGCCAAATAACTCCTAGGGAAGAGGAAGTGAACTCCAAGGACCTAAGAACAAGACTAAGCTTGAATAGGCGCCTATCCCCTGCTCGCCTCATCATGCACCTAGGCGTCCCGCTTCTCCTCGAGCTCGTCGGCCGGATTCTCCTCGTCCTCATCGTTCGAGATTCTCGTCGTCCTCGTCGACCGGACTCTCCTCGTCCTCGGCATCGAGAATTTGCTAGGCCAAGGACCCCGAGCCCTACGAGGATGATACTTGGCGCACAAGACCTAGAACCAAGACGTGATAGGGTCCCTCCCGGACGTGATGGCCACCGACATGAAGCGGAGCACGGTAGGGCAAATGATCGCCCTAAAGACAAGTCGATCGAAGTTCCCAACGAAGCACTCGCTCAAGCGGTGAGAAGGAAATAGAAACAAAGCAATGGGAGGCTGTTGAAACAAAATTTGGATGATATAGAGAGGGAAAGAAATATAATGATGACGATTATGATTGGGCCACCCGTCCGTTTTCCTTGAGGATAAGCTGCTGCACCTCCCCATCCTAACCTCAAGCTCCCAAATTTCGAGAAGTATAACGGAACCACCGACGCCAAGGACCATGTGCAAAGTTTTGAACAAACCATGAATCTCCTCACCAGCTGCGATGACTTGCTCTGCAAAGCTTTCGCGAGCACCTTTTCCGAACTGGCTTTGACCTGGTTCCGTGAGCTCAAGAAAGGTTGCATCGATTCTTTGGAGGGGCATGAGGAGAATGTTCTTAGATCATTTTGCCACGGCTGGGAAAAGGAAGATGAGATTAACCGACTTGGCCAACATTGAGCAAGGGAAAGGAGAGACCACCCTCGCCTACTACAATAGGTTAGAAAAATGGCGGATCAAGTCGAAGAAAGCCTTACGATAGGGAGGTCATAGTTTGCTTCAACTCGGGTTAAAATCTGGCCCCCTCATTTATGAACTCTCGGCCGGGGAACCCGGCTCCAAGGCCGAATTATACAAAGTGGCTTATGCCATTTCCATGGCGAGGACAAGACAAAGAAAAGGGGTGCGACAAGACGGAACCTGAAGCAACTAACTCTCGACGTAATGACAATGGGAACGGCAAGAAAGGAAAGAATAAAACCGAAGCAGCGAGAAGCCGGAGTTCACCCCTCTTACAAAGCCCATCTCCGAAATCATGCGAGATGGTGAACCTTCCTCCACCTCGTCCGTGATAACCCAAAGTATCCCCGCAACAAGAACAAATCTTGTGATTTTCACAAGGACAACGGGCACACCACCGATGGTTCTTTGGGCCCTTAAGAAGATAATCCAACAAATGGGTTGACGAGGGAAAGTTAGACCGTTATGTCATGAAGAAAGATGGCAAGCGAAAGCGGAAGCAAGAGGAGAGTGAAGATGACTCCAAGAGTGAGGATGAAGATCGAAGGCCTCCTAGGGCTAAACTACATGTGATCCGTGAAGAGGTGACCTCCACCAGAAAGCTAAGGGATCGAGATCCACGAGCTAAGCAAAGTATACCATGTCCCTGCTTGGATCCATAAAGCAGAAGAAATCATTAGTTTTTCTCCGAATGAGTTAGCGGGAAGTCGAGCAGCTCGTGAGCAGCCATTGGTCATCAAGGGTCGAATTGACAATGTGGAATCCGAAAGACTTCTTGTTGACACGGGGGCCTCCCGTGACATCTTATACTATTCGGCCTTCCAACAAATGGGGTTGAAGGACAACTGCGCTAGAGCCATATCATGGAAGGCTTGAAGGATTCACCAACCATAAGGTTGGAGCAAAGGAACCGTAGAACTAGAGCTCGAAGTCGGCGATCATCCCTTCCGAGCCACGGCCTCTGTCACTTTCATAGTCATGGATTTGACTAGTGACTATCATGCGATTATTGGCATTCCAAGTCAAGCCAAACTTGGGATGGTAGCCTCCCTTCCTCACCAACGAGTTAAATTTCCCACTCGTCTTTGGCATTGGATGCGTGAGGGCAACCCCCAAAGATTTCTTGGAACATGTTGTCAAGAGCCGGAAAAAGTCAAAAAGCGTGGAGATAGATACGCCCGAGGAGAACATCAAGATCACCAAATCCACGAAGACCACGGAAACTAGCTCTAGAATGAACTATATCCGTGAAGTATGGGAAAATGAGGAAGAGGAACCTATGGTCCTAGAAATTGTGGATGACCAAGGCGTAACTCTACCCACACCGGAAGAAGAGCCTATGGTCCTAGAAAGCTGCGGATGACCAAGGCATAGTTCTACCCATCTCCGAGGAAGACCCCATTCTCGTCAATGACCGTAACTCGGGGGCCAACCATGACTCGGGGAAGAACGATCTTCCGGACATCGATAAACTTATGGAGGAAGAAGGCCTCAATGTAAACGACAATGAAGGGAGGAGAATCGTAGAGATCATCATCGAATCCACTGGAATTTCGAGACGGACCGAGAAATGAAGCACGTAGATGAGCTAGAAGAGGTAGTCATTAATCCTGACTATCCTGAACAAAAAATCAAGCTAGGAGGCCAGCTATCACGGGAAGAGAGAGAAAGAATTATATCCCTCTTGAAAAACAGTCTCGGACGTCTTTGCTTGGAGAGTCGAAGACATGAGGGGGATCAATGAAGAAGTAGCCCTCCACCGCTTAGAAGTTGATCCTTTAGCGAAGACCATCTCTCGGACGAGGAGAAATTTTGCAAGGGACAAGGAGGAAGCTATAAAAGAAGAGGTGCGTAAATTACTCGGCGCCGGAATAATTCGCGAAGTCAAATACCCCGTTTGGTTGGCTAATGTCGTTATGGTGAAGAAGCAAAATGGGAAATGGCGCATGTGCATAGAGCTTTCTTGATCTAAACAAAGCCACGCCCCAAGGACAGCTATCCTCTCCCCGAGAATTGACAAGTTAGTGGATTCCATTTACGGACACCAAACTCTCGGCTTCTTAGATGCCTACTCGAGGCTATCATCGAGATAAAAATGGCGAAAGAAGACATCGAGAAGGCGCCTTTCAAACACACAGCTGGGAATTTACGCTACATCATGATGCCTTTTGGGCTCAAGAATCTTTGGTGCCACTTACCAACGGATGGTAAATCAAGTTTTTGCAAGTCGAGATAGGTAGAAACATGGAGGCTTATATTGATGATATGGTCATAAAGACCAAGGAAGGCAGCCACGTTCACGACCTAGAAGAGACCATTCACAACCTCCGAGCAAACAACATGAAGGCGAATCCAAGCAAGTGCGTGTTCGGAGTTACTGCAGGGAAATTTCTGGGCTTCATGGTTTCCCAAAGGGGGATTGAAGCAAACCCAGAAAAGATCAAGGCGCTCATTGACATGAAGGAACCTACCACCATCAAGGAGGTCCAAAGACTTAATGGAAGAATTGCGGCCCTTGGAAGATTTATCGCCAAATCCGCCGAAAAGTCACTGCCTTTCTTCAAGGTATTAAAGGGTACCAAGAGCTTCTCCTGGACTCCTGAATGCTCGGAAGCGTTCCTCCAGTTGAAGGAGTACTTGAGTGCCCCTCCCTTGCTTAGCGATCCGACTAGGTGAGATGCTATATGTCTTCCTAGGCCGCCACCGATCACGCCATCGCACTGTCTTAGTTCGAAAGGATGAAGGAATTCGAAGCCCGTCTACTATGTCTCAAAGGCTCTGTCCAGATGTAGAAAGCGAGATATTTTAATGTGGAGAAGATAGCATACGCACTGGTCATTGCTTCAAGGAAGGCTGCGTGCATATTTTTACGCACACCCTATCACCGTCTACACCAACGAACCATTGCAGAAAATCCTTCACAAGTTGGACGGCTCGGGACGTCTCCTTAATTGGTCAATCGCCCTAACGGAGTTTGATATCACTTACCAACCAAGGAAGACCCTCTTAGCACAGCCTTTGGTTGACTTCATGGTCGAGGCGCCTTTATGGGTGAGCATCTCCCCACCTCCCGGAAGCAAAACGCGCCGGAGGAAAAGACTCTCCCATTGAATTCCCATCCAAGCTGTTGGATCCTGTATACGGACGGATCGGCTACCAAGGAAAGAAGCGGAGGCTGGAGTAGTACTAGCAAGCCCGGAAGGAGAATATACTATACAAGATGCCATCCGCTTCGGGTTTCACTGCCTCTAACAACCAAGCTGAATACGAGGCTCTCATATTTGGCATTGAGTTGGCCTCCTTCTATGGAGCAACTAAGGTGGTGCTTTACGTGACTCCCGGCTTGTTGTCAAACAAGTGAAAGGAGAATATAACACTCAAGATATCACCCTTGCCAAATATAGAGACCTGGTCCTAGATATGACGAAGAAAATGGAATTTTTCGAGCTCAAGCGAGATAGGAAGGGAAGACAACCAAGTCGCAGACGTTCTCTCCAAACTAGCCACCATGGACGTGTCTCCTTCGGAGACCAACCCATATGTAGTTTATGCCGAGGAACCCGCGTATGAAAGATTACAAGTCATGCTTACGGACGAGGAAGAGAGATCTTTGGATCGATGACTACATCGAATACATTGAGAAGGAGAAACTCCCGGAAGATGATGCTCGAGCCAAGCTTATCAAAAGAGGTCTCCAAGATTCGTGGTGATGAACGGAGTCCTCTACCGAAGATCTTTCACGAAGCCCCTGCTAAGGTGTGTCTATCCCAAGGAAACCGAGAACCTCTGGCGAAGTACATGAGGGTGTTTGCGGCGGACACCGGGGGCGGAACCTTAGGCGACAAAATCATATCGCTAGGTTACTGCGGCCAAACCTAAGGGAAGACGCGCATGCCTATGTTCGAAAATGTGACAAATGCCAAAGGTTCTCTCGACATTCCAAGACTACTCCGGTCGAGCAAACACTTGTAATACCTACGTGGCCATTTGATATGTGGGGGATCGACCTCATTGGACCCTTCCCACCCGCCCGTGGTAATTGCAAGTACGTGATAGTAGGCTGTTGATTACTTCTCCAAGTGGATAGAAGCCAAGGCATTGGCCAAGATAACGGAAGAGAACGCGATCAACTTTGTTCATGACAACATCTCGGTGCGGATTTGGCCTTCCGCATACAATTGTTTCGACCATGGCCTTCAATTCTCCACGGCATTTACAACCGGAATTGGGAAGAGTCAAAGTACGCCATGCAAAATCTTCGATTAGCGAGACCCCAAGGCAACGGTCAAGGTAAGGCTGCCAACAAATTGGTCCTAACCGCCCTCACCAAGAATCTTGAAGGACGCGAGGGTAGATGGTTGGACGAACTTCCCCTAGCTTTATGGGCATTCGCACAACCACCGAGGGCCAACCGGGGAAACCCTATTCGCACTAACCTTCGGTTCTGAGGCTATGGCACCAGCAGAGATGGCCATCCCTACAGTAAGGAACTCCCATTATGATGAGCAAGTCAACAAGGTCAATAGGCTCCTGCACTGGACACGATAGATGAAAAACGACTAGGCTGCGCGAGATGAGGATGGTGAATTACAAGCAAAGGACCAAGGCACATCACGACAAGAGGGTCATCAAAAGAGTATTCCAAGTGGGCGATTGGGTACTTAGAAAGATCGAAGCCACCGGTCGGAAGCGAGAACAAAACAAGCTCTCCCCAAATTGGGAAGGTCCCTATATCATCACTCGAGTCATCCGAGAAGGGACCTACAGATTGAGGACCAAGGAGGGGAAGGATCTCAAGCATCCATGGCATTCCGACAACCTTAGAAAATATTATCACTAGTCTAGTTTATTTTGCAATAGATTAGCTCTTTATTTTCGGTCTTTTATTTTCGGTCTTTTATTTTCGGTCTTTTGTTTTCTTTTCGTCTTTTTAGTTGATAGGATTGCAGTTCTATGTAATCGCATTTCAGTTCTACGAAAGCAGTTTCTTCCAATATGCAAAGCCACTATCAACTATCTACACCAACTCCGGAAGATGAGGACATTATCTCCAACTCTCTCAAACACGCGGCCCAAGACCAAGGATCTTCCTTGGCCTGATGGCTTACCATAAAGTCAAGACCAGGGGTCCTCCTTGGCCTGATGGCTTACCACACAGCCAAGACTAAGGATCTTCCTTGGCCTGATGGCTTACCAACAGCCAAGACCAAGGATCTTCCTTGGCCTGATGGCTTACCATACAGCCAAGACCAAGGGTCTTCCTTGGCCTGATGGCTTGCCAAGCCCAAGACCGAGGTCCTCCTTGGCACGATGGCTTACACAACGGCCCAATCCCAAGGGTCATCCTTGGCCTAATGGCTTACCATACATCCCACCAAGGGTCCACCTTGGTTCAGGATCACAAGTCATATTCAAAGCCAAGGAAAACTTCCTCGGCCTAAATGACGTACGAGCATAGTTAAAGCCGAGGAAACTTCCTCGGCCAAACCACTTGTTCAATAAGTAAGCAATAAGGGACCTTCTTTGGATCCCACCTTCTCAAGTCCAGTGCCTCTGCCTAGCATGCAAGGATACGAGCAAGTTATTGAAATAACAAGAATCATAACAAAGGATTTTTCATTGATATTCAAATGAAATTACACATCCTATCATCTATTACAAAAAGCATAACAGGAAAAATCTATTCTAAGATTTTTGAGCATCATCAAAAGGCTTGTCAAGCCAATCTTGAGTAATGGAGCCAGGAGGAGGAAGGTCCGTTTGATTGGTAAGAGCATCAGTTTCCTCGGCTCCTCTTCCTTCCTCGGTTTCCATGGCCTCAGGCTCTTCATCGTCTGGATCGCCTCCACTGTGTCTTTAATATTTTCGGGGACAACGGGAGCCGGCCTCCACACTTCCCTACAAGCCTTAGCATCCTTAGCTGCTATTATTTCTAAGTTGCTTGTGGAATAGGGGACCAAGTCGGTGGAAGGTCCTAACTTCCTCGCCGTATTGATCCGGCATATTAGCATGGCGACCTTGTTGATATCCAAGCCGGTGGAAGGATCGGCCAGATACTACGAGCAAGATGGAGGTAACCATCTTCAAACATGGTGGCCGTCTGCTCGTCCACGGCCTCCTGAAAGACCGAGCTAGCTACCACCGCATCCTTGAATGCCGGGCTCTCCTTGAAGCGCGCCACAGCCTCTTTTTCTTTGGCAGGAAGGGCAGCCTCCAGTCCTTGGTATTTGGCCTCGGCTTCTCGGCCTTTGCACAAGCTTCGGCCTTATCCGTAAGAGCTTTGGTCAGCTCCTCTCCTTTCAGCCGGAGATCTTCCTCGGCTTTGGCCTTCACTTCCTCGGCTCTCTTCACCTCAGCTTCCACCTTCGCCTTGGCTGCCTCAAGCTCGGCATCTTTGGCTTTCAGAAGTTTAACCAAGGAAGACTTCTCAGAATCGCTTTTTGCCAGGGGCGCCTTGGCCTCATTCATGCGTACGGTCTTCTTCTTGGCCAAAACATTTTCATACGCCGTGACAGAAGCCAACTGAAAGAAAGTTCAATATCATATTAGAAGTATACATCTCTCAAAATCAATGATCAACGAGCAAGGAAAGGATATTCACCTCGGCAATTAAGAGCCCCTTGCGACAAAGCAAGGTATCATCGCTGGGAGCCTCCTGGACAAAAGCATCATAGGCGTCCTCATCCATTGCTCTCTGAATTGGAGCTCGGCCTAATCGAACCAAAGGTCCCTCACGACTTGCAAAGGAAGACCCCTGCGACGAGGAACGTCGAGGGCCATGCTCTTTGCTAGCTCATCGACCTGCTCAACCGTTTGGATGTCCTTGATAGCCAAGGTTGGAGGAGGTGAAGGATTGGGGGCCCCACCAATACTCGCCCGCTTAGCCACCGGCTCCTCGGCAGTGGAACTTTGAGGCCTCTTTGAGCCGGATTTCCTTTGAACAAGGCCGGCTTCCTCGGTCGCCGCTTCCTCGGCCTCAGTAGGAGGGTTAGTCGTGTCACCGACCATGGGTTCAGCTCGTTCTTCGGATGCGGCGTCCTCAGAATTTACCTCTTGGTGAAGTTTGAGGGGGAGGGGTTTATCACCTTGCACGCCCAAGACCAAATTACGAGCATTTGGCTCATCCTTTTCTTTCCATCAGAGCAGACTTCTTGCTCAGCTTTCTCTTTCGCCTGATCAGCTCCTGAGGACTTAGTCTCTCCATTGCAAGGGTGGCTTCTTCCTCGGTGGTCAAATCTGTAAAGACAAGAAAGAAATGGTCAAGTACGAGCAAGAAGATCCAAGGTCAAGTACGAGCAAAGTAATATGACAAAATTACAAGTGTAAGATAAAAGTTTACGTCCAACAATGTTAGGTGCTCCAATACATTGGTCACGGGGACGCTCATCGTGGCACCTAATACAATCCTCGTGAAATACGAAGCCTGGATGTACCGTCCAATCATTGAAGCGACGACCTCTTTTAACATTTACAAGGAGCTACCCCGTCCTCGTTCCCGGCATCAATCCCGCCTCGGATATAAAAATGATCCGAGGATTCAACTTGCTTCCAATCCAGACCCCTACCCTGGCAAACTCTTCCGGCAGCTGATCAAATCTTTGGTCCACCCGTATTGTTGGACGGCAAAGGAAGATGTTGGATCATCACAAGGAGACTGAATTCCCACCTTGGCGGCTCTCGACGCGGATAACGTGGTTGTCCCACTGAACTTTCTTTGGACATAGGAAGAAGCAATTTAGGTTTCCTATTGGCACTCCTAATAACTACCAAACCCATTGTTCCTTGATGACTTGGACAATGTAGAAGTGACGGAAAGCTCCCATGGTCGGCTCATAGCCTAAACTACGGCAGAGGATGATGAAGCTAACCAAAACCCTAGTACCATTGGCTCCTAGCATGGCTCGGCCGCCTTTACATCATCCAAAAACTCGCAAATGAAGGGGTCTAGGGGAAGACGGAGTCCCTGTTGAAACTGTTTGAAATAAAAATGGACGAAGTCTTGGTTATAGTAGAAGGCCGTCTCTTCTTTCTCCGTCTTCGGCTCGATCTTGCCTATATAAGTTAATTTGTACTCAAGACGGTCCACTTGGTACTTGGTGCACAGCCTCTCAATCATGGGATCCCTGTGCTTTGGTGCCTTCTCGACTTGCTTTCCTCGGCCACTGCTCCTCGGCCTCTTCTTCGGACGAGGCGGGCATCGCACTTGCGCACCTTCAACGAAGGCGTCAACTATTTGAGTAGACGAGGAGGGCTCTCCTTTTCTCTTCCCGTCATATCTCGCATAAAGACGAGGAGACCAAATTATTTACCTCGTCAATGGCCGATTAAATGACGGGAAGGAAGATTCCCTCCTCGTCATTCCATAAGGCCGAGGAAGGAAGATCTCCTTCCTCGTCATTTCATAAGGCCGAGGAGGGGGCCGTACCTCTCGTGACGCTCACGCATTTCGCGATGGGAGGCCGGGTAGAACAGCTCGATGTGCTCCACCATTTCAGCCCTATCCTCAAAAACGGTGATGTTGGGAGAACCGCACTCAATCCTATCTATTCTTGTGGAGTCCGGGTATTGAATGAATAAACGGAGCGCCGTAACCCCTCAACCGGCTTGCTTATTTCATCCAAGTTCAAGATCATCCATGGACCCTCTCTCTACGATAGACCCTCAAATTTCCAAGATGATATCCATAATCGGAATCGGGGAGAATGGTCCCAAGATCGAGCCATTTCTAAGGGGAAGCAAAAACGAAGGGGAGTTCATTCAATATTCCGTAAATTTCATATAAAATGCAAAGAGAATTAAAGAACTCAAGTTTTTAAAGTTTTTTATCAAGAAAAGCTTCAACCTTTCAACAATGGCGGTTCTTCGCATGGACAAAGTCACTCCTAAACCCTAGAAAACGCTCGGAACATGAAAGGAAGTTGTAAGAAAAGGAGAAATTTCATACCCGAGTTTGCAAGAATGAATGGAATCAATGCGTAAAGCAACTTCGCCGGAAAAATCAAGCTCGCCGAACCGGGTTTGAAGATTGCCGTGTGTTCGCCGGAGATCTCTTTCGCCTTTGCTCTCGAACAGGGTTTGTAAAGATTTGAAATGAAAGGATTTTGATTTTTATACCTCCTTAACCCGTGTTAACCCAATGGGTAAAGTGACAACCTGCATAATACGCCCCAACATTTAATGCTAATTACAGCTTATTGAGGCATGACAAGACTGGGGGGCCCCATGTCATCATCGAATAGTAACCGCGATACCCACCAATGACGCGTGTAAAACCCGTTCGTATCCCATATGCCGAGGACGCAGCTAACTTTCTACTCGTCTAAGCCAAGCTAGAAAGTTTGGGGGCCACCGAATCCGTATAAACCGAGCTACGAACACGGGCTTGCTCGAACCTCGGGCCCAACTATATTGGGCCATGGATATTATATATTTATCAAGTATTAGGGCCGAGCATTATCTTCCTCGTATGCCGAGGAACATTTACCTTGGCCTTATGTCGCCATTCTTGGGCCGGCCTGTCTCAATTACCGAGGAGAGAAAAGTCCTTTGCTCGGCATGTCACCAATTATCGAGGAAACAAAAGTATTCTCCCCGGCATATTTTCATGTCGGCCATTCATCAAGTGACGAGGAAGTAGGATCGTTCTCCTCGGCCTATTTGCCAAAGGCCGAGGAAAACCATTTACCTTCCTGCTGCTCCTTGCTAGCGCTACAATCCTTATTCAACAAGGATTATACAATCATTATCCAATCGATTATACTTATCAACATCAATTCAAGTCAAACAATGACTCCTTAACAGATATAATTCTATTAGAGTTATATCTTATCTCTTTACAAGTTCATTCCAACATGGATTCTATCAATCCATTCCTATAAATACAAGCCCCATGGCTCATTATTCGGTACGTTACTTTTTACATTGGAGAAACTCTGTCAATTTGATTTCTCTAATATCAACCGTGAACTTACTCTCACGCCGGAGGGCCTTTAGCCGGATCCGCCCCGGCTTAGTTTACGTGTTTTCTCTTATTTTCAGGCCTTGCAATCGCCGGAGCATTCGACGCTTGGATTTGGGCTGTTTTGACGATTTTGGCATCATCAAAGATTATTTTTTCCACCAAAATTTGAAATGAAGTTACTAATAAACTGAAAGGACCAATCCTTGTGAGATTAAGGCCAATCCATGTGAAAATTTAAATTTCCCACCAAATGATAATACGTGTATCAGTTTATAAACTGATACAACAGAAATAATACACCTTTCTTTCAGTTTAACTGAGAATCATCACCTTAATACAATCCTTGTAGGAAAAAAAAATTACAGAGCTAGCAAACACCTTCTATAAATACACCCCAAACATCTAACATTGTCCTAATTAGCAAGCATATTATCCACATACTATTTTCTTTACATATCAAAAAAATGTCAAATCAAAAGATGCACAAACCCAACATGTCAACTGAGGTCAAAAAGTTTTTGGCTCAAATGTTGATAGAATGTTTAGAAGGTGGAAAGCTTCCAAAGGGCAAAATCAAAGTAGCTGTTTTAAAATTTGGGTTGCATCGGAGAACTATCTACAAAATCTGGAAGCAAGTCGAGGAGCAAAGGAGGAGAGGTATACATGTTCATCTATCATCAAAGAAAGTAGGAGTAATAAGGCAAAAATTAGTACAGCTGGATGTTGAGAAAATGAAAACAATTAATTTTCATAATAGAAATACCATTCGAAATTTAGGACAAGGTTTGGGGGTTAGTAAAAGCACGGTTGGGAGATGGAAAAAGGAGGGTGTGATCAGAGCACATACAAATGCTATTAAACCATCCTTAACAGATGAATTTTTTTTAACAAGGCTGAAATTCTGCCTGGATGCTCTAAAATATGATGTACAAGCAGGAACAACAAAGTTCAAAAGCATGGATAATGTTATTCATGCAGATGAGAAGTGGTTTCTCATGACAAAATGTAAAACAAGGTCTTATATTCTGCCTGGTGAAATAGAGCCTTACAGATCATGTCAAAGCAAAATATTCATCACCAAAGTCATGTTTTTTTGTTGTGTGTGTAGGCCACAATATGATAGTAATGGGGAGTTGCTATTTGATGGCAAAATAAACATGTGGCCTTTCACAAAAACAGAGCCAGCAAGAAGAAACAGTAGGAATAGGACAGCTGGTACACTAGTGACCAACCCATTAGAATCAATCAACAAGTCAGTCACAGAGCTAATGTTGATCAAACAAGTAAGATTTCTTTTATTGTTACATTTATTATTCAGCTTTCATGATACAATCAGCTGCTTCAGCTTTCATGATACAATCAGCTGCTGAAATCAGCTACTGAATGTTATTAATGGAAGCCATCAGCTACTAAATGTGATTAATTCATGCAATCAGCTACTGAAATCAACTACTGAATGTGATTAATCCATGCAATCAGCTACGGAAATCAGCTACTGAATGTTATTAATCCATGCAATCAGCTACTGAAATCAGCTACTGAATATAGGTAATCCCTGCAATCAAGGCTAGGTGGCCACCAAATCTATCTATATATAATAACAGGATCGTCGATCTCCCGCTCAAACCAAGGACATTTTGGTAATTTCACACGGTGGCAAAGTTGAAGATATAGGATTAACAGGTCACGTGGCAGCCTGTGGTTGGAAGAGACGGGGGCGCGTGACGTCCACGCGCCAGCAAAGGCGCGTGTTCGCAGGGTTTTTTTTTTTTTTCATTGCGACACTTGGCAGGGTCTGATTGGCCGGTTTTATTTCAGCTTTTTAATTTTTCACCCCTTTTTTCGGCCTCAATTATTTTATAAAAAAAAAAATTTTTTAAAAAAATTTACACCAAAATTCATAATTTTTTTCCCTCTTTAATTAGAGACTAATTTCATTTAATTTGGACACAAAAAAACACTCTTTTTTAAATATAAATTTCTTAAGTATCCTTTCCTAATTTTTCTTTTTAATTTTTCAATATATTTTTTGTGAAAATTAATTAAGTGTGAAGTATATATTTTTATTATAAATGATGATAATAATAATCATAATTTTACTAATATGATTATTCGTACTGCTTCATTCGCCTAAAAAATTAATGTTTTTAATGTTAGTTCCTTCGTTTCAAAATTTGACATTAATTTTTTTAACATATTACGCGATATTTTATAAATTATTCCTTGGGACGAATATAGTAATTTATTTTTTACCCGAAGTAGTATTATTTTGTAAAAATTAATGTTTATAATGTTCGTGTCTTCGTGTCAGAAAATAAATATTACTTTTTGAGACAAGTAGATTCATTGAGGCAAGGGAAGCTTTTTTTTTTTTTTTTTTTGATATAGAAAGTAATATTAATTATGGGGTGAAAGTAATATTCATTTTTGAATTGAAGAAATTTTTTTTTGTTAAAAAGTAGAATTTTTTTATATGTCAAAAAAAAATGAACATTGCTTCTTTCGTCTCATTGAACATTTAAAAAAATAATACTACTTTATTAGTCTAAAAAAGTAATGTAATATTGTGAGACGAAGACACTAACATTACAAACATTAATTGCAGAGGCGAATGAAGTAGTATTATTTTTTAAAATATTCATTGGGATGAAGAAAATAATGCTAATTTTTTTTGGAAAAAAATGTAGTATTATTTTTGGGTTATTCATTTCGAATCGAAAGTAATATTCATTTTTGAAATATTGTAATGTTAGTGCCTTCGTTTCAAAATATGACATTAATTTTTTAAACAATGTAAGTAATATTTTATAAAATATTCATTGAGATGAAGATGGTATTTTATTTTTTTAGCCGAAGTAGTATTATTTTGTGAAAATTAATCTTTATAATTTTTGTATCTTCGTGTGTCAAAAAATAAATATTATTTTTTTAGACAAGTAAATTCATTGAGGCAAAGGAAGAAATTTTCTTTTGATATAGATTGTAGTATTAATTATGGGACGAAAGTAATATTTATTTTCGAATTGAAGTAATTTTTTTCCATAAAAAATAAAATTTTTGTATATGTCAAAAAAAAATTAACATTGCTTCCTTTGGCTCAATGAACATTATAAAAAATAATACTACTTTATTCGCCTAAAAAATTAATGTCATATTTTGAGACGAATGCACTAACATTACAAACATTAATTGCAGAGGTGAATGAAGTAGTATTAGTTTTTAAAATAATAATTGGGATGAAGGGAATAATGCTCATTTTTTTGGATAAAAAATGTAGTATTATTTTTGGGTTATTCATTTTGAATCGAAAGTAATATTCATTTTTGAAATGTTGTAATGTTAGTGCCTTTGTTTCAAAATATGACATTAATTTTTTAAACAAATTAAGTAATATTTTATAAAATATTCATTGGGACGGAAATAGTATTTTTTTTTTCTTTAGCTGAAGTAGTATTATTTTGTAAATATTAATGTTTTTAATGTTAGTGTCTTCGTCTCAGAAAATAAATACTCCCTCCGTCCCGCTGATAATTTCACTTTTTGCCATTTTGGGTGTCCCATTGAAAGCTTCACCTTTCCTTTTTTGGCAAAAGAATCTTTACTATTCCCTCCACTCATTCTCTCTCCTACATTATTTTAATACTCACAACACCATTATAATTTACTATTCCCTCCACTCATTCTCTCTCCTATTTTCAAATTACACTCACAACATTTTCTCCACCTTAATTTGCGCGCCGGAGCCAAAATGGTGAAGTAATAAGCGGGACGGAGGGAGTATTACTTTTTTGGGCAAGAAAATTTCTTGAGGCAAAGGAAGCAAAATTTTTTTTTTTTTTGGATATAGAAAGTAGTATTAATTATGGGACGAAAGAGATATTCATTTTTGAATTGAAGGACAATTTTTTTCCTTAAAAGTACTTTAAAAATAATGAAAAACATATTATTATGAATTTTCATTGAGTTTCTTTTTTTTACAAAACATTTTATATTAAGTTCTTCTCGCTCGTTTTTTTTTTTTTTTGAGAAACAATTCCTATTGATCTCTTTTAAAAAATGATGGGTTATTAATAAAGAACTTTACAGTAATGATAAAAAAATGTGGAAGCCATTTGATATAACATTTTTTAATTTAAAGTGTAGTTGAAGTATATTAGTAAAATTAAAAATCTTATTATTGGCTATAAATATAATTATTAGAACTATTTATGTTTTAATTTTTATTTTATCAAAATTTGATGGATTATTAATCTTGGTTTCATTTATTTGTGCCTTTTTTATATATAATATTTATGAATAATTATTTCTTCAACTTTTGTCCTATTTTAAACATTAAAAAATGGGTTCGGATATTAAAGAGATGATTGATTTTATTATAAACTATAAAAGTTGGGTACAAAATAATTAGTGAATAGTTTTTGTGAGTATGACTTATAAGACCATTTAATATTGAAATTTTATAATTTTTTCATTGTAATTTTTTAAAATTTAAAATTGGACACCTTTTATTAAAAAAAAAGGAAGTTTAAAATGGGGCGAAGGGAGCATTTATTTAGTTGATAGTGAAATAATTTATCCTAATGTTAAATGTAATTACTTGCAAAATAAAAATTAAGTCTTAATAATGAAAACTAAAATAAATAAAACTAGAAGGGAAAATTATATTTTCCGTCTCAAGTCAACTTTAAAAAATGTCATTATATAAAAAAAATATTTCCTTCATTTCAAAAATGAATATTACTTTCAACTCAAAATAAATCACCAAAAAATACTTTTTTGCCCAATTCTAGGAAAACAGTGTTAGTATGTGTTTTAAATTGATATTGCCCTATTTAAATAATTTTGTAAGTAAAAAACGGGCTAATAAAATTTTTGAATCCCTCCTAAACCCGCATTGATCCCCTTCTAATGAAAAGAGTTTGAAAATGTTTTCTTTTAAATCGGGTGGGATTGGGGTGAATTTGGGATTAGCTCGAACCGTCCCATTTAACCCGAACCCGCATAGTATTCATCTTTTTTTAGAATAAATTTTAAATATTGATAATATTTGTATATTATTATTTATTTATTTGCTTATAGTTTATTGTATTTTCTTATTTTTCTATGCCATATTATTAATCTCTACATTTATAAGAAAATAAAGGGAAAAAATAGTATTGTATAATAGAAATATTAATATTTTTTTCTTCAACTTTTGTCCTATTTTAAACGTTAAAAAATTGATTAGGATATTAAAGAGATGAATGGTTTTATTATAAAGTATAAAAAGTTGGGTAAAAAGTAATTAGTGAATAGTTGTTGTGAGTATGACTTATAAGACCATTGAATAAAAAAATATTATAATTTTTTCACTGTAAATTTTTTTAATTTAAAATGGGACACCTTTTATTAAAAAAAAAGAAAGTTTAAAATGGGACGAAGGGAGCATTTATTTATTTGATAGTGAAATACTTTTTCCTAATGTTAAATTTAATTACTTGCGATATAAAAAAAACATGATTATATAACAATAACATTAAAGAAATATGTAAAAATCAAACGGGGATGTAGAAGTTGAATACGACTCAAGAACAAAATAACTTCTAAAAAATCAAAATTGATGATACATGAAAATTTCATTTCATGTAATTTGTTTGTTTGGAGATTCACTAGAGTCAAGAGTTCCGAATTGCAGTTGAAGAGAAAGATTTGGAGACTTATAACTAGATTGATTACGCTTTCCCAATCGTTGGCGAAACTAAGTGATACTGTGGGCAAATTACGCACATATCACATTCAATACACAATAAATATGTTTTACATAAAAATTATGCGTTCAATTCCATAGCATTGAAAAATGGATGTCAAATGTGATTATTATTGAATAGAACGGGAATTTACGTATAAAACGTGATTCGTACAAACTAACTATGCCTTAAATATATATTTATTTTAGTGACCTTCAATCTGATATTTGTACTAATAACATAGTTTTCAAAAAAGTATTTTCCAATCACTACTACATTTCTGACCTAATGTAACGCTTCTAAAGCAACTAATGTAACGCCACGAGCTAATGTAACACATCTAATGCAACGCCAGAGCTAATGTAACGCATCTAATGCAACGCCAGAGCTAATGTAACGGCTAATGCAACGCCAGAGCTAATGTAACGCATCTAATGCAACGCCAGAGCTAATGTAACGCATCTAATGCAACGCCAGAGCTAATGTAACGAGTCTAATGCAACGCCAAAATCCTAATGTAACGCCTAAATTACTAATGCAATGCCAAAATCCTATAACCTATACCCTATACCCTACACTATACCCTATAACCTATATCCTATACCCTATACCCTATACCTTATACCCTATACACTATACTCTATACCCTATACCCTATACCCTATGCCCTATACACTATACCCTATAACCTATATCCTATACCCTATACCCTATACCCTATATACTATACCCTATACCCTATATCCTATATCATATACCCTATATCCTATATCCTATAACCTATACCATATACCCTATACCGTATACCCTATACCCTATACCCTATACACTATATCCTATACCCTATATCCTATACCCTATACCCTATGCCCTATACACTATACCCTATAACCTAGATCATATAGGGTATAGGGCATATGGTATAGGGTATACCCTATAGGTATGTGGTATACCCTATAGTGGTATACCCTATATGGTATATATAGGGTATGTGGTATACCCTATAGTATATAAGGTATACCCATAGTGGCATAGGTATAAGGTATGTGACATGTGAATACGGTATGGGTATACCATGTGGCATAGTGGTTATACCGTATGTAGATAGGTATACCCTATGATATGTGGTATGTGGTATAATGTATAGGCATGTGGCATATGGTATAGTGGTATACCCCATAGTGGTATAGTGGTATAAGGTATAGGCATGTGGCATACGGTATAGGTATACTTATGTGGTATGTAGGGTATAGGTATACCCTATGTAGTATAGGGTATACCCCATTATATAGTATGTGTGGTATAAAGTATAGGGCATAGTATATGGTATAGGGTATATCCTATAGTATGATATACCTATGTGGTATACCCTATGTATAGGTATAAGGTATGTAAGCATATGGTATGGGTATACCCTATGTATAGGTATACCCTATAAGGTATAAAGGTATATGGTATATAGATGTATACCCTATGTAGATAGTGGTATACCCTATGTAGACATATGGCATAGGTATACCCTATGTGGTATAGGTATAGGGTATACCCTATAGGTATGTGCATATGGCATACATAGGTATGTATACCCTATGTAGTATAGTGGTATACCCTATATAGGTATAGGTATAAATTTATGTGGTACAGGTATAATAGATATGTATACCCTATAGGTACAGGTATACCATATGTGGTATAGGGTATGTGGTATAAGGTATAGTATAGGTATACCACATGGGTATAGGGTATAGGTATAAGGTATAGAGGTATAGGGTATACCACTATAGGGTATAAATTATAAGATATAGGGCATAGGGCATAGGGCATAGGGTATAGGGTATACCCTATAGGGTATAGGGTATAGGGTATAAGGTATAGGGTATAGGGTATACCCTATAGGGTATAGGGTATAAGGTATAGGGTATAAGGTATAGGGCATAAGGCATATGGTATATGGTATACCCTATAGGGTATAGGGTATAAGGTATAGGGCATAGGGCATATGGTATAGGGTATACCCTATAGGGTATATGGCATATGGTATAGGGTATACCCTATATGGTATAGGGTATAGGGTATAAGGTATACCCTATAGGGTATAGGGTATATGGTATACCCTATAACCTATACCCTATAGGGTATACCCTATACCTTATACCCTATAAGTATTATTAATATTTTAAAAGTATAATTATTTTTTTAATTTATTTTTGAATTGAGATAAATATTTTATACATTTTTTGGTAAGGAAGTTTGTTTTAAAAAATTATATAAAATAAGTTAGAAATTAACTAAATATTTCTATCAATTATTACTTAGATACATTAATAGTTCTTAGAACTTTAAATTATTAAATTAATGAATATTATTATTAATTAATAACATTATTATTATTAATTATATAATAATAATTATTAATATATTCAGTTATTTAATTGAATAATTAACAATAAAAGTATATAATATAAAAATATTTACTTTTTTGATATTATGTATTATTACTAGTTATTATTAATATTATTATTAAGTATTTTTTTTTTAAATTTATTTTTGAATTGAGATAAATATTTTAGACTTTTTTTGGTAAAAAAGTTTTTTTAAAAATTTATTAGGCATAATTAATTGTTAGTACTATTATTAATATTAATTAATTAATATTAATAATTCATTAATAAATATTATTGATAATAAATATTATTGATATTAGACATAATTTTATTTTATAGTTTAAATTATTAGTATTATTATTACATATTATTAATAATAGCATTATTATTAGTATTATTATTAAGTATTATTACTAATAATTAAAAATATATATATATATATATATAATATAAAAATATTTACTTTTTGATATTATGTATTATTAGCATTGTGGATCCGTTGGATTGAATGTGTGAATGGTTGGATTTGATTTAGTCATGATCCGCGTGATTATCTAAGAACCAATAAAACAATGCCACATGGCATTGTTTTATTGGTTCTTAGATAATCACGCGGATCATGACTAAATCAAATCCAACCATTCACACATTCAATCCAACGATCCACAATTAATCAAAACAAAACCAATAATTACTTCTCTCCTCATTTCTCTCTCTCTCTCTCTATTTTCATTTTCAGTTTTTCAAAATAAACAAACCACCCGTTTCTCTCTCTCTCATTTTCCTCCGGCTACACCTTCCTGGCCACCCTCCAAAGAACACCATCCGGCGTCTCTTTCGTAAATGGAATGATTCGGACTTTTGATCATTCCCGCTGAGTCTCGGACCGAGTAAATGGGTAGGTCCACCGCCAAGGCTATGTGCGCTTGCATCAACCGGCCAGATCGAGTAAATGAAGGATTTCTGATGGTTGGGATGGTTGGCCACGCCCATGGCCACGACTTAGTGAGGATTGATAGTCGGGTTTAGAGTAAGTGTTGTCCGGATTGGTAGGGGTGAAAAACTGGGGATTGGGAAAATCATATCCTCGGCCGCCTCTCCCTCCAATGTTCACATGATTTCCTTTCAATTTGTTATTGTATTTTGTGTTTTATTTCGATTTGTACAAATTTTTGTTTGATTTGTGGATGGTTGTGGATGGTTGTGGACGGTGGTGGACGGTGGTGGATGGTGGTGGAGCAAAATGTAATTTTTGAAAAATATAAGGATTGATTTGAATATAAAAAAAGTTAAGTGACTGATTCGAGAATAAAAAACATTAAGGGACTGATTTGAGAAAAAAAAAGTTAAGGGATTGATTTGAGAATAAATATATATATATTTTTAAAAATATATTTATATATATATATATATATATATATATATATATATATATATATATATATATATATATATATATATATATATTGAAAAAGAAAATTAAAAAAATTAATAAAATTGTGAAATTATGTTCTTTTTGGCGTTGCATTAGGTATTCAACCACTTTTTAAATTGGCGTTGCATTAGGTTCTTTTTGGCGTTGCATTAGGTGTTTATATAGTTTTAAAATTGGCGTTGCATCAGGTATTTACCTGATGCAACGCCAAAGCTCTGGCGTTACATTAGCTTACTATGTCGTTGCATTAGACCTAATGCAACGCAAGAGAATGCAACGGCCATTTGGCGTTACATTAGGCCTAATGTAACGATTTTTGGGCCCTAATGCAACGAAAATTGGCGTTACATTAGGTCAGAAATGTAGTAGTGAATGTACACAAACATTTCTATTTCCTATTATATTTGTATGATTTTTCGTCAATATGTGTTAATAGCTGTCCGTGCATCGCACGGGAGTTTCACTAGTGTAAGTAAAAATATTATCATTCAATGGGATAATGCACCACCCCATATCAAGAACAATGACCCAGAGTTTAGAGAAGCAGCAACTACAGATGGATTTGACATACAACTAAGATTTCAACCCCCCAACTCTCCTGATACAAACATCAATGATCTAGGATGGTTTGCTTCATTGGATGCAATTAAAACAAAGACTTCTTCCAAAAATGTTGATGACCTAGTGAAGGGAGTTTTAGAAGCCTATGCAAAATTATCTCATAAGACACTCAACAAATTATTCCTTTCATTGCAAAATGTTATGATAGCCATTATGAAAGCAAGAGGGCACAACAACTTTCCACTGCCACATTTGGGCAAGAATGCATTGGAAAGACAAGGGAGACTTGAAAGAGATTTGAATGTGGAAATTGGGATAGTAAGAGAATGTGTTCACTACATGCTGCAGGTAGGTGATGGAGATGGTTTTGAAGGCATAATGACACAATTGGAAGAACAACAGCTTCTTTGATTCAATGTGAAGACAACAATCAACACTCTCAGTTTTTGTTCATCATAGAGTATCCACTTAGCTAGTGATTTTATCACTGTATTTTGATTGTAAAGTCTCAGTGCTTTCATATTAAGAAAGCTCATCCTAGACTTGGTATTTTGTACAAAAAAACTCTTGTTATTTAGCAATTCCAAAAATCATTTCATCTCTTCAAAACCACACCAAAACCAATGCAAAATATGTTCTCAGATTTGCATCATCATAGAACACATACAAAATTTGTTCTCACATTTGCATCATCATAGAACACATAAAAACCAATGCTCAGGTGGTTCTCAGATTTGCATCATAATAGAACACATAAAAACCAATGCTCAGGTGGTTATCAGATTTGCATCATCATAGAACACATAAAAAACAATGCTCAGGTGGTTCTCAGATTTGCATCATAATAGAACACATAAAAACCAATGCTCATCCTGTTCTCAGATTTGAATCATCATAGAGCACATAAAAACCAAGGTAGGTCTGTTTTCATTTATCAAAATTGGACCAAAGCACGGCAAACTCAGATAATATCATCACATAGAGTCATAAAAGGGCATTTCATCATTTCACATAATCACTCAATCACAAATCCCAACTTCAGATTATGAAATTCATAGAAAACAAGTAAAATTTGAAGGAAAACATAACCTGAGCCAAGTTATTTCCAATGTCTTGAATTTCCGAAGAACTTTCTGAAGGGTCTAGAACCGTGACAAGCACCCACGGTAGGTACAATTCCATTAGCGCATGTAAATGATGGTCATCAACTTTCTTTGACTCCTCTGATTTAGGGTTTGGCGCATCTCTTTTGTAACTGAAATCAGGTGGTTCTTTCATCCGCTGCTCGTAATCCTTCACGAAAGCCTCGTAATAACCTGGAGAAGCACATCTATCTTCTTCCTTCTTCACCTCTTCAGAAATCCCCAAATTCGTTTCCTCGACAACGGTGTCTCGAGGAATTTCAGATTCACTATCGGAAGTAACTATCGCCTCCGATGACCAAACGGCATAGCAATATGCCTGATATGGGTCAAGCGATGGCGGCAGCGACGGCGACGCATAATCGTTTGCCAAATCAACCGATTTAGTGAATGGTAGGGATGGAGGAAGCGGAATATAAGAGTGTTGCCAAGGAGAGGACTCATCGATGGACATGGGAGAAGGATTTTGTGGTGACGAAGAATCCATGATAGAGAGATGAAGAAATGGCGATTTAGGGTTCGCCAAGGAGTGAGACGGCGCTGATGAAAATAAAGGGGGAGAGAGAGAGAGTTCAAATCGATGGACATGGGAAACGGATTTTGTGGTGACGGAGAATCTATGAGAGAGATGTAGAAATGGCGATTTAGGGTTCTTGAGAATACGCTGATGAAAATAAAGGGGAAGAGATAGATAGATAGATAGAGAGAGAGAGAGAGAGAGAGAGAGAGAGACAGAGAGAGAGAATAGATGGGATTTTGTTTAGGGTAAGTAATTAGGATTGGGTTGGGTTAATGTTACTAATTGGGTTGGGTTAATTAGTGGCATGGGTAGAATTAGGATTAATTGGGTGGGATAGGAAGAATATATTAATAATAAATTTTTTTTTTTTTCGGTTGTGCCCTTTTAAATGGAATGTCCAAAAAGGAAATTTGAGCCCTTTCAGGTGGGATGGAGGGAGTATTCATTATTATTTTTATTTTGATCTTATTGCATTTGTTTGGTTTGAGGAGGTGAATTGATTATTTTTTCAAGAAATTATGAAATTTAATTTTTTTTATGAATTCTATAAATTATCATTTGACACTAAAAATTATTTTAAAGTGTCTCTTAAAAAAATAAACATTTATTTCCCCATGAAAAAAAAATCGTCAAAAGTTTGACAATTTTTCTGTCTAGGCTCTAAATTTATTCAAAAATTAAAGTTTTGATCCTAAAATGAGAAAAATAAAACTACACGCCACCAAGTGATATAAGATATAAACTTTGGGATAATAAAGTGAGATTAACCTTTGGAGAAATAGACATTTTTTGGTCAAAAGATTGACATTTTTTTGTCTAGACTCTAGATTAATACAAAAATGAAAGTATAAACTGAGACTATCAAAATAAATCCACTGGCAATCTGAATAATTAGCGCCGGCAATATGAATCACTAGGACTAATCCTCAATAACACATGAACTGGCAGTATCAAAATAAATCCATTGACAATCTGAATAACTAGCGTTGGCAATCTAAATCACTAGGAATGACACTCTTTTTAATGCTCTCTCCTGTAAACTCAATTACATATGCATTGATACTTAAAAACAAATGCACTGGCACTCTTAAATACATGCGATGGGACTCTTAGAATTAATTGACACTCTCTATCGCTTGTATAAGTATTGTTTGTGTCATTGGTAGTATTTTTTAGTGCCAGTGAGAGTGATTCTTGAGCATCATTCCAAGTGTTTTTAGTGTCAGTTCTAGTGTTTTTATAGAGAGTTAAAGTGTTTTGATAGGCAGTCGAAATGTTTTTTTAGTCTCAGCAGACACGAAATTTCACTTATTTACAAAAATGTCACCGCGCATGAAGTTCTACATATTTACAAAAATGTTACCACGCTTTTAGAAACGCGTTTTACACTAAGATTGTGTAAACACACGTTTTTCATAAAACCAATTCCAATTTTTTACGTTTTATTTTCTTCCTACGGACATTAGAATAGCTTAAAAAATCAAATTAATTTAAACTTATTAAAAAATATTTACTTTAATTAATTAATTAAAAAACTTATTTTTAAAAGTTTAAAATAATTTTAAAACATGATGATAAAAATAACAAAAAATTATTTTTGAATAGCTTAAAAGTATTTACTATTAATTAATTAATTAAAAATCAAATTAATTTAAACTTATTAAAAAATTGTTGCTAAAGTACACACAATTATAGTCTTCATTAATTATTCACGTTATGGGCACTAGTTGACATTTTTGTTAGTACAGACTGTGGGTGTTATCACAGGTGCTATCACTGGCAGTTGGGTGTTACTCAAATTGGAATGATTTGTAATTTAATAATTCTTTTCATATAATTTTATATCCTAATGTCTAATATTATTTGCAAGATATATGTGTTTGTTGATCAATATTTTAGGTTAATACATGGTTGGAATAATAGCTAAAGACATGAAATAAAGTTGAAGATAAGTTCCACATAAATAGGAGATTTATGTGTAACTTTTACTTGATCCATATTAATTGATGAAGGAAGAAAAACGTGGAAAGACCAAGTCTTGAGGTTGTTGCTGATTATTTGAGGAGTACAATGCCAAGAAAGCAAGAGAGTACAAGGTGATAAAGCAAGGACATGGCTTCAATATTTCGGTTGCTAAAAAGGTGGAAATTTGGCGCATGAAGAGGAAATCAAGCCAAGAATTATCTCCACTCAACTCACACAATTTTAACATCAAGAGCTGTTATTTTGGAGTAGCCTCCGAGGCAATTGAAGGCTATAAATAGGCTAGGTGTGATTTATTTGAAGTAGGCCAAATACCGAATATCAAACACACACACCTTAGCACAAGAGAGACAAAGTTCCTTTGGTTCGTATAATCCTTCCTCCCTTGTGATTCTAGCTTGAACACTGAGTGTTTAAGAGAGTGTTGGCTAAGGATAGGATTCATGCTTTGTCTCATTAGTTCCATAGAGCATTATCTTTGTTTTAGCTATAGGGAACTTTCGACTTTGTAATTGTTCTATATTGATTATAAAGTCTTCGCCATCTAGGCACACTAAAGTTATATATTTATATAACTTGAGAAAATTATATCTTGTGTTATTTATTTCCGCTGCACAAAGTTTTTACAAACTATTTATTTAGTGTGTGTGCTGTCTGTCAGTGTGTTATCCAAGGTGTTGGGTAACATCTACGGTAACATCTCTTTTCAGTGAAACCATTGGCAATTTTAATTGGTATCAGAGCAGGTCACTTGACGATACTAAGTGCTTGGTCTAGATGTCATGGCTTATGATCCGGCTAATCCTAACCATAAGCGTCTTCCTGTGTTAGATGGCTCGAATTATTGTTATTGGAAGATCCATCTACGCTCGCATATCAAATCAATTGATCTTCGATCATGGCGATCTATAACAAATGGTTACTCCTTACCAATGTTACCTGCTGATGAGGATGGTGACGTTCAAGTCAAACCTAAATCATAATGGAACTTGGAAGAGATCAACCAAGCTAATTTCAATGAAAAGGCACTTAATGCCATTTTTGAATGGGTTGATATGCATATTTTTAAACTTATTCAAAATAGTTCCACTGCAAAGGAGCATGTGACATTTTACAACGTTTTTGTGAAGGTGATGGCAGTGTGCGTGAAACTAAGCTTAGGGGTCTTACAAGCAGATTTGAAAGATTAAGGATGGGTGAAAATGAAACTATTCCTTCTTATTTTGAAAAATAATTTGATATTGCTAATGAGTGTCAATTGTTGGGTGAACCATTTACCAACAAACAACTTGTCTCAAAAGCAATTAGAACCCTTCCTGAGCGTTTTAATATGAAAGTTTCATTTATTGAAGAGGCTCACAATCTTTCAACTATGGATATCAATTTTTTAATGAGTATTTTGAAAAACTTTGAGTTAAATCTCCTAGATCAAAGTGAAGCATCTAAGGGGAAAAATGTTGTTTTGAAAACCCAAACATCGAGTTCTTTGGAAGAAAATGAAGATGAGATTTTTGAAGAAATTGATGAGAATGCTAGTGTTGCTTTACTTTCTATAAAATACAATTCTATGGTTAGAAAGTATAACAATGAAAAAATGCAGGTGAAAGCAAAGGAGAAGCAAACCAAGGTTTATGATTCGATGCCAAAGAGGACCTTCCCATCTAACCCAAAGTCTAACCCAAGAAGAGCATCTTCAGATCAATTAAGGTCTGATCCGAAACACATTGAATCCATTCAATGTCATGCATGCTCGGGTTGGGGTCACTATTCTATTGAGTGTGCAAATACTCTAAGGAAGAGAGGAAAGAACCTATGAGTTTCTCTCAGTGATGATGAGGATGACGAACCATCTCAGGA
This sequence comes from Adenophora triphylla var. japonica, assembly GCA_022495995.1. Taxonomy (NCBI): domain Eukaryota; kingdom Viridiplantae; phylum Streptophyta; class Magnoliopsida; order Asterales; family Campanulaceae; genus Adenophora; species Adenophora triphylla. The sequence goes on from JAFEMH010006555.1 coordinate 63,468, forward strand.
GGAAGAATCTAATCAAACAACCATGTTTGTGACAGTGAGTGACACGGATGGTGACAGTGTTACCCAAGGTGCTATCCAGTCTGAGATAACATCTGATCACACCCGACAGGTATGATGAATTATGTGATAATAATGCTTTTTGTTTTGTTGGTTCTTTAACCCTAATACAGGAAGTACATAAGAGGATGAGCAGAGCAAAGATGACCTCATTTCTGGGTTAAAAGACCTTTATGAGGAGTTGCTCATTGAATGGAAGAAAGAGAACAATTTGGTTAAGTCCTTAACTAAGAAGAATGAAGGACTCCAGGCCTATGTGACTCACATGGAGATTCAAGCAACCAAGAGAGAAGTCAAGCTTGAAAGAGTCAAAGGCAAATTGACTCTAGTCGAAACCACCTTGAAGAAGCTCAACACCGGATCTACCAAATTGGATGAAATCTTGAACTTGAGTACACCTCTCAAAGCAGGTATTGGTTTTCAAGAATCTTTGAATAGTATTATTTCTACTTTGTCTAGGAATGATAATGAGAATTGTTTTGTTAAGGAACGTTTTTTTTTACAAAGATTCTTCTTCAAAAGAACCATGTGACAAAGGGAAGGTGTGTCAATATTGTCACACACCTGGACATTTTAAAAATAAATGCCATATTGTTTAAAAAAAAATTGTCCAGTCCCTTGGTGTTACCCAAGGTGTTGCCCAACACACAGGATAACACACCCAGTCAGAATGATAAAAACTTAAAAAAGGTGTGGAAATCAAAAGCTAATCTGAGATGTGATGTTGTTTACACTGCTTTAAAAATAAATATAGAAGGTTCTTGATACTTTGATAGTGGGTGTTCACGTCATATGACAGGAACAAAATTATTTTTAAAAGACTATGAAACGGTTCATGGGGGTAGTGTAACATATGGTGGCATGGGAGCAAGAGTAATATCATTGAGAGAGGGACACTAAATGTGTCTGGATTTCCAACCTTAAAGAATGTCTTACATGTTGATAGACTTGTTACTAATTTAATTAGTATTAGTCAACTTTGTGATGTCAACTTAGAGGTGAAATTTAATAAAGATACTTGTGAAGTTTATGATAAGACTAACAATTGTGTGATGACAGGTACAAGATCTAATGATAATTGTTATCTTGTTGAAGACAAGCAAGTATGCCATTCGACAAAAATTGATGACACTACATTGTGGCATCAAAAGTTGGGACATGTTCACTTTCGTAACATAGAAAAGATAGTTAAACTAGATGTTGTCCATGGCATTCCTAGTCTTGATCTTAAACAAAAAATTGTTTGTGAGGATTGTCTCAAAAGGGAAACAAACTCGTGCTACCCATAGTTCTGTCCAACACCATGAGCAACACACTGGTACAACACATTGTTTTCAACTTGCATATAGATTTAATGGGTCCACTTGAGATAGAAAATTTCAGAGGCAAGAAATATACTTATGTCATTGTTAATGATTTTTCAAGATTTACTTGGATTTATTTTTTAAGGAAAAAATCTGAGACTTTTGAAAAATTCAAAATCTTGCACTCTAAGATAAAAAACATGTTTTGTGCTTCAATTTTTCGAATTAGGTCCGATCATGGGAGGGAATTTGAGAATGTTTCTTTTTCAAATTTTTGTGAAAGAAAAGGTATTTACCATGAATTTTCAGCTCCAAAAACACATCAACAAAATGGGGTAGCTGAAAGGAAGAATAGGACTTTACTTGAAATGACTCGTGTGATGTTATTTTCAAAAAGAATTTTGTAAAGATTTTGGGCAGATGCACTAAATACGGCTTGTCACATGGCCAATAGAGTTTTTCTAAGACCCGGCACAATCATGACTCCATACGAAATTTTGAATGGTAGGAAACCAAAAGTTCATTATTTTCATGTCTTTGGTTGTGTGTGTTACATTCTCAATGATCGGGACTATTTAGCAAAATTGGACTCTAAGAGTGATAAGGCCCCGCCTAGGCGCTAGGTCCCTCTCCAACGCCTAGTTCTAAGCCCCGCCTAGGTCTCGACTAATCCCGACTAGTCCCCGCCTAGGCGCTAGGCCCGGCTCCGCCGCCTAGCATCCGCCTAGCGCTTTTTAGAACCTTTAAGAAAAGTACATTGACGAGGTTGATTTCAAAAAGCATGGTGTATTTCAGTTCTTGGAGGATAGAAATTTTTTGAAAGCTAACTTGCACCCTTCAAAATTTGTTGAAGCTATTGTCAAAAATTTCTATGGCAACCTTCATGCCAATCTAGAAAATGAGAAGTCCGATTAATTTGGAAAAGTGTTTTTAAGAAACAGAATTGTTTCTATTACCCCTTCTTTGATCAACATGACTTTAGGGCTCCCAAATATGGATGATGATGGTCCTATTGTACATAAGGATGAAATTGCTAGGTTTATTTCGCATAATGTCGTGCATGAATGGCCCAAGAATCTCAATCTCAAAACCAAAGTTCATTTTCTTGCTTCCCGTCTCACTTCACTCTTTGCCGTGCTTCACAAGCTTTGTATATTTAATTGGGTTCCTACTTCTAACGAGCAATATGTGATATTGCAACAAGCTGAAATCTTGTACAAGTTAGGAAAGAATCAAAGGGTGAACTTGGGTAGATTGATTTTCAAACATTTGGCTTCGTTGGGTAGAAGAAAAGACATTACAATGTTTCCTTACTCTTCCTTAATCTTCCAAATTTTGAAATCTCAAAAAATTCCCATTGAAGAATCGGATGAGTACACTCCTAGTCTTGATATCTATGTTATAGATTCTCAGCTGACTAAGAAGAACACCAAGAGTATGAGATACACAGGTGATCTTCCTTGGTCAAAGATAAATGAATTTGGGTCAAGTGATGCGGTTCATGCTCAGGGTGTTACTCATACTGTTATCCCGAATGTTACTCCGAAATCTCCAAGTTTTTCAGGTACAGATGCAGCTAATGTTCTTGCAAATGTGTACAATTTGTTGGGGAATGCTTCACCAACAATACCAAAGACCACAGTATTGGCGTTTCTCCATAAACAAACTACTGCCATTGCCGAAATTGTGCAAGGATTGGCTAAGCTCAAGGAAATTACTGATGAGTTTATCCGGTAGGTTTCTTCCCAAACTGGGGGAGATAATAGTGCTGATGGAGCTTGTCCAAGTGGTGGTGTTGGTGGAGATGCCAGTGGTGTTGCTGCAGATGTTACTGAAGGTGCTGTCACAAATGCTGCTGGAGATGAAGAAGGAGAAGAACAGGAGGAAGAAGAAGTCGATGATGAACAAGAAGAGTGATTGCAATACATTGCCTGAAGGTTGATGTTGCCACTATTATGGTTATGGTACTTTGGTGGTTGAAAAACAATTTACTTTTATGTTTTTATTCGAAACATGTTTAAATACTTTGGTGGTTTGTTTTATTTGTATTTGGTTTAAATTTTTAGGGTTGTTTGAACATGAAATAGCTTAGTAGTTTTGGTTTATCGTTGGTACTTTAGGTTGCTAGTTATTTGGAAAACTTATTTTGGAAAATATGTTTTGATAACTAGTATTTAAATGATAAATCATTGTGGATGTTAATTTCTTAATTATGGGGGAGTTGATAACTATGAAGTTACTCTGTTATGGCTAACTTTTTCTTGTAGGGATCAGCACTTTAGACTTTGAAAAGATAAATTATGGGGGAGATTGTTAGTACAGACTGTGGGTGTTACACTACCAGAAACTGGTGCTTTAGCGACGGAATCAACAGCGACGGAATCATTCCGTCGCTAAATAGCGACGGAAATTATGCTATAGCGACGAAATGATTTTGGCGTCAAATTTAGCGATGAAATTCAATTTCGTCACCAAATTACGTAAAATGAATATTCCTCAAATATTCGTTTCTTTACCGCCACTAAATTGGCGTCAACTTTATCGACGGAAAATTCCGTCGCTAGTTCTTTCTCAGAGACGGAATTATTCCGTCGGTGAGAAGTTATTATTATTTTTTTTATCAGTGACGGAATTATTCCGTCGGTGAATATAATATTTAATTTTTAATATTTTTAATTAAACAGCGACGGAATAATTCCGTCGGTAAAAATTAAATGTTTTTTATTTATTTTTTTAAATAAATCAGCGACGGAATAATTTCGTCTACAATCTTCCGCCCTGGTTGTGTATGAGTGATCCCTACATGTTATTGTCGTTATTCATCCCCGGCCCAAACAACCCTGGGAGGAATATTGACGTCTATCTCCGACCTTTGATGGACGAATTGAAACAGCTTTGGGAGGATGGGGTCGAAACGTGGGATGCTTTCAAGCGAAAGAATTTCAGCATGAAGGCTGCGTTGATGTGGACAGTTAATGACTTTCCTGCATATGGGATGTTATTGGGTTGGAGCACCCACGGGAAGTTGGCCTGTCCGTATTGTATGAGTGACACAAAGTCTTTCACGCTCAAGCACTCTGGAAAACCATGTTGGTTCGATTGCCATAGACAATTTCTTCCCGAGGACCACCCATTCAGGACCCAGAAGAATGCGTTTAAAAAGAATAAGATTGACCATGATGAGGCCCCGATTCGTTTAAGTGGTAACACGGTCTATGAGAAGGTATCTAGATTGCCCGATCCTCGGTGGGGGAAAAAGTTTTCAAAGACCAAAATACAAGGGTTTGGGACTTCCCATAACTGGACCAAGAGGAGTATATTTTGGGAGTTGCCATACAAGAAAACAAATCTCATTCGACATAACCTTGACATGATGCACATTGAGAAGAATGTATTCGATAATGTTTTTAACACGTTGATGGATTTCAAGGCAACAACTAAAGACAACGAAAAAGCTCGAATGGACCTTAAGGAAATCTGTAAGCGGCCGGCCTTAGACTTGGTACACGTCAATGGTAAACCAGTTAGACCGATGGCTCAATACGTGCTTACAAAGGAAAACAAACTCCTCCTCCTGAAATGGCTCAAGGATTTAAGGCTTCCAGATGGTTACGCGTCTAACATTGGTAGCTGTGTCAATGTAGAGGAGGGGAAAGTGCAGGGTTTGAAGAGTCACGATTGCCACGTTTTGCTGGATAGACTACTTCCGATTGCTCTCAAGGGTCTCTTGCCTGACAATATCTGGGTGGCGTTAATAGAGTTAAGTGAGTTTTTCCGAGCGTTAACATCGACCACACTACGTGTTGATCACATGAAAAAGCTTGAGGAGAGCATCGTAGTGACTTTGTGCAAACTTGAGAAGATATTTCCTCCTTCATTCTTTGATTCTATGGAGCATTTACCGGTCCACTTGGCATACGAAGCTAGAGTCGGTGGTCTAGTTCAATACAGATGGATGTATCCATTTGAGAGGTAATTGAATTTATTCCTCTAAATAATTTGAGCGTTAACAATATACCTTCTTTAACATTATTTATGTTTTAATATACGAATGACTTTTAGGTATCTAGGCCAATTGAAAAGGAAGATGAGCAAAAGGGTCATGGTCGAGGCCTCAATTTCAGAGGCTGTTATTATATATGAGATTGTTGCCTTTGTCGAAACATATTTTCCTCCTGATGTTGATACGAGATTGACTAGGGTTGGCCGCAATTACGATGGTGGTTGTCCGTCTAAGGGAAACATCTCTGTACTTTCATCCCCTGGTCGGTTCCTCGGCAAACAGGTTGGTACGCGTACGTTAACCGCTAAAGAGTTTGCCGCGGTCTCACTCTATGTTCTTCTTAATTGTGACGAGGTTGGGGAATATATCAAGTAAGTCATTGATGTTATGTTTATGCCTCGTCGATTAAATTATGCATGTTTAATTACCTGCATATGAAATGCCTTGTTTAACCCTATTGTAGAATGTTTAAAGATTTAGCTCAGAATTTATCTCCAGAACTCATCGCAACTAGGACAGACAGAGAATTTCCAAACTGGCTAAGGAAATATGTAAATATTTCGTTTCATTCAAATTTATACTATACACTTTTTTAAACATTCACTCTTAAAATTGTATTAAATTGGTTACATATTGTCTTATAGATAGCTGAACATCCGGGTATGCCAAAGCTGCGAGGTTAAGACATTTGGCAGCAACTTCGTACTTGAACGTTAATTTATACAACGGTTATTTCGTGAATGGCTATGTGTTTCATACCAAAGCTTACGAGGGATCTAAATTAACGTGGAATAGCGGTGTGAAGCTTAAAGAAAACCTTGATTATTATGGCGTCCAGAAAGAAGTAGTCGAGGTGGAGTATTTAGGTGGAAATAATGTTGTCTTGTTCAATTGTGATTGGCGAGATGCTGTGCGAGGTGTTAAGAAGCACGCCATATTTGACCTCGTCGATGTAAAGGACTCGTCCAGACATAATGGCGACGACGTCTTCATCTTAGCATCTCAAGCACAACAGGTATACATGACTCCCTACCCTCGTCCGCGACCCGACGGATGGCGGGCAATGCGGATGACCAAGGCTAGGAGCATGATTGACAACCTACCCTCGTCGACAACTACAGAGTCGTCATTAGAAACACCCTATCAAGAGGATGAAATTCCAGTGCCACCTAATGTTTCATCAGCTAATCATCCATTAGATGATGTCACTCATATTTCTCAAAATGTTGATGAACCCGAGGAGAATTTCTTACCAGTGAATTTGCCACCTCCTCCGCCTCGTTCAGGCCATCTCGCGCACATTGATATTGATGAATCAGAGGAAGAGGAAGAGGAAGAGGACGTCAAACCAGAGTTTGATTGATCAGAGTCCGAAGACGAAGATGAAGAACTCGAGTTTTATAGTAATTCAGAGTCCAGTGATGATGATGGGGACGAAGATTAATAATAGTTTAAAGTTTTATATGTATTGTGAATGCTTTAGATTATTAGAACTTTAAAGTTTTATATGTATTGTAAATGCTTTATATTATTAATAGTTTAAAGTTTTATATGTATTGTGAATGCTTTAGATTATTAGAACTTTAAAGTTTTATATGTATTGTGAATGCTTTATATTATTAATAGTTTAAAGTTTTATATGTATTGTGAATGCTTTAGATTATTAGAACTTTAAAGTTTTATATGTATTGTGAATGCTTTATATTATTAATAGTTTAAAGTTTTATATGTATTGTGAATGCTTTAGATTATTAGAACTTTAAAGTTTTATATGTATTGTGAATATATTGTTTCCTATTGTTAAAGTTGTATATTTTAATATTTTTAGTGTATTTAGATATGAGTTCTAGTAGAGCGGGCAAGAAGACACGCCCCATTTACACATCTATTACTGGGACGCAACCGTCCCGATCCAGTACAGGTGCCGGCGGTACTTCTGATGTCGACCCTACACTTTCTAGTACCAGCTCCACCTCTGGGCCCAGTACTCCTACTCCTGTCGATTCTGAGGGGAGGACGTTTCTGATGGTATCGCCACTTTATGACCAGTAAGTAACTCTTCATTAATTTGATATAAGTTGGTTCCTTTTTGTTTTATATATAATTCATTATTTAAGTTAAAATGTTATTGTATAAATATACTTGGTAGGTTTGTAGGTGGATACCCTACCCCAGGGACTAAGATCGGGCAGTATTGGCGGTCTCGGGTCATGGCAGATTTTTGGCCCAACTGAAAATCATTGCCACCGGGGGAGAAGGAGAATGCTTGGGAGGAGTTTAAGTTAATGTGTTAATGGTTTTTATTTAAAACTTAAATGTTAGTTTGTTATTAAAATGTTATAATTAATAATGATTATACTCTTTTAGTTTTGTAATGTTATCATTATATGTTGTAGGGGAAATTTTGTTGGGCGCCGGATATCGACGAGGCGACAGCTAGATATGTTTTCGATAAACAGTGTTCAAAGTTATTTCGGGATCATATTGGTAACATATTTATCTATCCTTAATTAGTTTAATTAACAATGATTATACTCTTTTAATTTTATAATGTCATCATTATATGTTTACGAGATATTCATATTTTTTTATAGGTAACACGAAGTCTAAATTTTATATTAAGCGGCTTGAGGCGAAATTACAGCCCTTGACACCTCCTTGGATGACCGAGGAGGTGTTTCTTCGCTTTTGCGAATATTGGGCGTCGGATGCGGCGAAAGCTATGGCCGAACAGGCTAAGGCAAATAGTGCAGGCTCATCGGGGTCGGCGACAAAGCATACGATGGGGACGATCGGGGTCGGCGAGCATCACTACCGTATGGTATGTATGTTAGTTTAAATGTAGTAGTGTATGCATGCTTTTAAATATGTTTATGTACGTATGTTGCATTTATACAATTTCAAAATAATAATCTCGCTTATTTTATTTATAGAAAAAGGAACATGGCCCAGATGTCAATTTTTTGGATGTTTACGTTAGCACCCATGTTCGAACTCCTACAGCGCCCGATCAAACTCCGTAATGGGTTGACGATCGCTCTGCTAATGCCTTTGTAAGTAAACTATCATTAAATGACTTGATTTTGAATATGTAAATTTATTTATGTACATTACATTGTGTATATGATTATAATTATTTGTTTTATTTTGACAGAGTACATATCAAGCCGCCGTTGTTCCCGAAGGTACGCCTCCCGGCCAGCCCGTTCCCTTCGTGCCTGATGTTTGGCGCTCGGACACCTCGGAGGGACATCCAAAGAGAGGAGATCGAGTGTTAGGGATGGGGGATTACGGGCGGCAATGCCCGTCGACGTCGACCGGCCGTCAGCCAAATGTTTTCCCGCCCAGGTATAATGATCCGAGGATCGACACTCTGCATGCTAAGTTGGCTGAGGAGAGACACGATTCTGCAGAGGCTAGGGCAAAGCTTGCGGAGGCTTTGGAGGCTCTGGCGCAGATGCAGGAGGTGAATTATCGGCGTCAGGCAGAGACTGATAGAAAATTTGAGATGTTGATGGCCCATATGGAGACCCTGCACCAGGGTAATTTCCAGTCCCCCCCCGATTCCCCCCGAGTTGATTACGTACTATTTTAGACTTGTTTGTAATAACATTTGTCATATTTGGTACCCGCGGGAGCCCCGGCCCCCCTCCTCCCCCCCTCCCCCCTCCCGATTTGGTACGTTGATTTTGGTTTTTAGTTTGGTACACTGATTGGTACTATTTTATACTTGTTTGTAAACATTTGTGATATTTGGTACCCGCGGGAGCCCCGACCCCCCCCTCTCTCCCCCCCTCTCCCCCTCTCCCCACCCTCTCCCCCTCTCCCCCCTTCCTGCCCTCCCCCCTCCCGATTTGGTACGGTGATATTTAATTTTTAGTTTGGTACGCTGATATTTGATTTTTAGTTTTATAGTTTTAGTTTTATAAATTGAATTGTTATATCAGGTACAAAAAAATTTGGTTAATTGATATTTTAAATTATTTTTTTTTAATTTATTTCATTATCAGCGACGGAAATTTCCGTCGCTGAAATTAATTTATTTTAATTAATTTTTATTCCAGCGACGGAAATTTCCGCCGCTATATCAATTAATTTTTATTTTCACCGGCGGAAATTTTCGTCGCTGGAATAAAAATTAATTAAAATAAATTAATTTCAGCGACGGAAATTTTCGTTGCTGATAATGAAATAAATTAAAAAAAAATAATTTAAAATATCAATTAACCAAATTTTTTTGTACCTGATATAACAATTCAATTTATAAAACTAAAATTATAAAAGTAAAAATCAAATATCAGCGTACCAAACTAAAAACTAAATATCACCGTACCAAATCGGGAGGAGAGGGGGAGAGTGGGGAGAGAGGGTGAAGGGGAGGGTCTCTCCGCGGTATCAAATATCACAAATGTTTACAAACAAGTATAAAATAGTATCAATCAGCGTACCAAACTAAAAACCAAAATCAACGTACCAAATCGGGAGGGGCGGGTTGATAGCGGCGGACCACTGACGGAAAAATTCCGTCGGTGTTTTACTTTAGCGACGGAATTTTGTCTTTAGCGGCGGAAATTTCCGCCGCTAAAATCTGTTTTTCTGGTAGTGTTACCACAGGTGCTATCACTGGCAGTTGGGTGTTATCCGAACTGGAATGATTTGTAATTTAATAATTCTTTTCATATTATTTTATATCCTAATGTATAATATTATTTGCAAGATATATGTGTTTGTTGGTCCATATTTCAGGTTAATACATGATTGAAATAATAGCTAAAGACATGAAATATGGTTGAAGATAAGTTCCACATAAATAGGGGATTTATGTGTAACTTTTACTTGATCCATATTAATTGATGAAGGAAGAAAAACGTGGGAAGATCAAGTCTTGAGGTTGTTGCTGATTATTAGAGGAGTACAATGTCAAGAAAGCAAGAGAGTACAAGGTGATAAAGTAAGGACTTGGGCTTCAAGATTTCGGTTGCTAAAAAGGTGGGAAGTTGGCGCTTGAAGAGGAAATCAAGCCAAGAATTATCTCCACTCAACTCACACGATTTTAACATCAAGAGCTGTTATTTTAGAGTAGCCTCCAAGGCAATTGAAGGCTATAAATAGGCTAGGTGTGATTCATTTGAAGTAGGCCAAATATCGAATATCAAACTCACACACACACCTTAGCACAAGAGAGACAAAGTTTCTTTGGTTCGTATAATCCTTCTTCCCTTGTGATTCTAGCTTAAACACTGAGGGGCCGTTTGGTAGCCCTTCTTAGGCTGAATAGGACTATTAATCCAATAATTTTGGTGTTTGGTACATTAAATGCAACCACTGTATTATTTCTAACAACCTGGATAGTAACCTCTTATCCCCTCGTATTCCCTTCTTATTAATCCCAAAAAAGGGTGGTACTATTAATCCCCTGATTAATAATCCCCTCACTATTAATACAGGCTAATCCTATCGGCCTACCAAACGAGTCCTGAGTGTTTAAGAGAGTGTTGGCTAAGGATAGAATTCATGCTTTGTCTCATTAGTTTCATAGAGCATTATCTTTGTTTTAGCTATAGAAAACTTTCGACTTTGTAATTGTTCTATATTGATTATAAAGTCTTCGCCATCTAGGCACACTCAAGTTATATATTTATATAACTTGAAAAAATTATGTCTTGTGTTATTTATTTCCGCTGCACAAAGTTTTTACAAACTATTTATTTTGATGTGTGTGTGTGCTGTGTCAGTGTGTTATCCAAGGTGTTGGGTAACATCTACGGTAACATCTCTTTCCAGTGAAGTCATTGACAATTTCAATTTTACTATCCATACTTGCAATTTTTTGTTTATTTCTAAGTGATTATGCCATGTTGTTATCATTTTCATTGAGTTTCAAATGATTTTGTTAAATTTCTAACGTCTATTAGGATAAAGGAAGAAATTAAGCAAAAAAAAACCTTAGTATAGTGTCAAAACTAGAAAGTATAGTGATAAATTAAAGGGTTAAACTCAAGGTGCGGTGACAAATTTATAGTGTACCCGTGAATACATAGACCATTTTATTAGTTGTTTTTATAGTTATGTTAAGTTCTTAAAATCTCAATTAAGTTTATAATAATTATGTTAAGTTTCTGAGGACATCTGCTTTGGAGAAGAAAGAAATTGAAACCATTAATCATAATATAGTGACAAAATTGATGGAAATAAATTACGATGACAAATCTGCATCTTAACTCATAATATAGTGATAAAATTTGTAATTTAACCTTTTTTTGGGCTAAAAATCGGAGTTTCCACTTGTAACAATTGTTAAAAGTTTAAACATATATATATATATATATATATATATATATGTATATATATATATATATATATATGTATATATATATATATATATATATATACTCCCTCCGTCCTGTTACAAACTGCACATTTTTCTTATTGGGCGTCTCATTACAAACTGCACACTTCCTAAAATGGCAAAGAATCTTTACTATTTCCTCCACTCATTCTCTCTCCTACATTATTTTAATACTCACAATACCATTATAATTTACTATTCTCTCCACTCATTCTCTCTCCTATTTTACTTTTACACTCACAATATTTATATCATTATTTTTTTCCCTTAATTCCCGCGCAAACAGTAACTGTGCGATTTCTACTGGGACAGGGAGTATATGCTAATTAACCTACCTATGAGCATAGCTTTGTATCTTATTGTTTGTTGTTTGTAGATTGAGGGTTAACAAAATGAATAGGTAATCTTCTGAATGCGATTAAGGTTAAAACTATGATTAGAGAGCTACATCTATACCTATTACCTACTAGCTTAGCTTGTGTAGGGGTGATTAATTGATAGTCAGAAATTTTGAGTCATACATAAACGAATTTCACTTTCTTTCTCTAAATAAGAAAATTTTAATATCTCACACACAATCTTTAAGTCATTATCTTTATGTCTTTAACCAAATTTGGTAGATTAATAAATCAAGAATAAGTCTATTTTATACCTAAGTGGTGTTGCATCAATTTGGCATGGGTTGACACATGACATCAGTCACATACCATTAGTTTATCCATAAAACATACTACCATAGTGATAATAGTAGAGGCATTTACCAAATAATCCCTCTAAAGAAACAATACTACTTCCTAAGACGATTTCTAATTTGCTTAACCATTTAGTCCCTAGCTTAATAACTACATTCTCCCAATATTTTATTAAGTTCACCCTCCTGTTATTTCAATAAGTTCACTCTCTTTAATAATTTAATTTCTCTCCAACCACCCTCACCTTAGGTCACCCCTCCCCATCTTCTCCGGTCAACACTTTCGGCAATCATCAACTCCGGCGACTAACTCCAGCGACTTTTTCCGGCGACTTTTTTTTTTGTTTTGTTTTTTTTTTTACGCCGGCGACCTCTCCGGCGACCAAACAACTGAGAACTTAACTTATCAGTAAGTTCTCAGTTGTCAACTAAACTACTAAGAACACAATTAACTCCGGCGACTACCAACTCCGGCGATCACCAACTCCGGCGACCTCTCCGGCGACCAAACAACTGAGAACTTAACTTATCAGTAAGTTCTCAGTTGTCAACTAAACTACTAAGAACACAATTAACTCCGGCGACTACCAACTCCGGCGACCACCAACTCCGGCGACCAAACAACTGAGAACTTAACTTATCAGTAAGTTCTCAGTTGTCAACTAAACTACTAAGAACACAATTAACTCCGGCGACTACCAACTCCGGCGACCTCTCCGGCGACCAAACAACTGAGAACTTAACTTATCAGTAAGTTCTCAGTTGTCAACTAAACTACTAAGAACACAATTAACTCCGACGACTACCAACTCCGGCGACCACCAACTCCGGCGACCTCTCCGGCGACCAAACAACTGAGAACTTAACTTATCAGTAAGTTCTCAATTGTCAACTAAACTACTAAGAACACAATTAACTCCGGCGACTACCAACTCCGGCGACCACCAACTCCGGCGACCTCTCCGGCGACCAAACAACTGAGAACTTAACTTATCAATAAGTTCTCAATTGTCAACTAAACTACTAAGAACACAATTAACTCCGGCGACTACCAACTCCGGCGACCTCTCCGGCGATCAAACAACTGAGAACTTAATTTATCAGTAAGTTCTCAATTGTCAACTAAACTACTAAGAACATAATTAACTCCGTCGACTACCAACTCCGGCGACCACCAACTCCGGCGACCAAACAACTGAGAACTTAACTTATCAGTAAGTTCTCAGTTGTCAACTAAACTACTAAGAATACAATTAACTCCGATGACCTCTCCGGCGTCCAAACAATTGAGAACTTAACTTAATAGTAAATTCTCAGTTGTCAACTGAACTACTAAAAACACAATTAACTCCGGTGACCACCAACTCCGGCGACCAAACAATTGAGAACTTAACTTATCAGTAAGTTCTCAGTTGTCAACTAAACTACTAAGAACACGATCAACTCCAACGATCACCAACTCCGGCGACCAAACAACTGAGAACTTAATAGTAAGTTCTTAGTTGTCTCCACTAAGAACACAATCAACTCCGGCGATCATCAACTATGGGGACTAAACATTATATTATAAAATGATACCTTTTTACAAAAAAAAATAATCAAACTATTTTTTATGATAAACAAATTATATAAATAGACTCAATATATTTTGTTATTAACGTATCCCCGTATCTGTGTCCAAATTTAGGACAGTGTCCCCTTGTCCATTTTTTTAGGAAAAGTGAATTCGACACTCGAATTCGTACCCGTGTCGGATATCTGTACCCGAGTCCAGGTAACATAGAGTAAAAGTACAAAGATCAGTATGAGAAGGTACCACCACCATTTAGCATCCACACTGTGACCAAAAAAATCAACAGATAGCTGAGACATATTCAAGGACAAGCATTCGAACAATAGAGGCTCAGCTACGCTGTCCAAGTTCAGACTTGCTCTCTAAAACATGATGCCAAAGATAGTCAGATTCAAGGAAACCAAGCCCCTTTCATCATAGATTTACAATTAAAATAATGGTACCACCTATCACATTGCAACAAGACCAAGGTTAGATACAAGCACAATATGATACCATTATCTGCCACCGGTGATTAGCTTGAAGTATTTGATGGAAGTGCTATTTTGAGGGCCAAAAAACTTTTCCTGAGGGAAAAGATTTTTGAAATCCATTTAATATCTTTTGTTTACTTTTCTTATACTTCTGTGTGCCAAGCAACTGCCTCATTGTATTGTGATTGCCCTGGCATATTCAATAAACTCAACACCATGTTAATACAGTGAGAACCGAAAATAAGGAACACATATATTTATGCAACATAATTTACTTTTCGGCAAGTTCACAGGTTTGATCGGGAGTAGGGAGAGAATTTGGCGGAGGAGGGAGTCCAGCTTGTCTGAATATTCCAGATCTGGTGAGCGGCGATGGTAAAGATGACGGAAGAGATGGAAGAGAGAGGAAATGCCGGAGTTGTTTTGACAGGTTCCAGATCTGGAACCAATCCGAGAAGAGTCGCCGGCCGACGGTGGGGAGGGGTCGCCAGATAGATGACGGAAGAGATGGAAGAGAGAGGGTCGCCGGAGTTGTAAATCTCGTCGGAGTTGATGGATCGGCGCGAAAGTTGTGGAGGGGAGGGGTGGTGACGGGAGAGAGGAAGTAGAGAGAGAAAGTGTGTGTGTGTGTGAGAGAGTGTGTGTGTTTGTGACTGGGTGGGTGTGGGTGGGGAGGGGGTTATAATTATATTATTTAAAATTAAGTGAGGGATTATATGGTATCCTAAAATATTTTTTAGGATTAGGAAGTAGATTAAGAAATAGAGTGTCTTAGGATGTAGATTTGATATTAATGAGGGACTATGGGGTAATTTCCTCATAATAGTAATCTTTTTCATTTGCCACTAATTTTGCCAAATACTCCTTCAGTCATAAAATATTTGTATTTCTAGAGCTTAGCAAACATATAAAAAATTAACCAATTATATATCAATTAGACTAAATTATTCTTTGAATAATTCAAGTATATTGACAATTGAATCATTTTACAATAATAACTACCTAATCATAAATATTAATAATTTAGGCAAAACGTATCAAAATTTTGTAAAAAAGAGTAAAACTTTTGGGAATTTGGCTCTTCAGTTAACTTTGAGTGTGTGCCATTTAGTTTGACCAAAGTTATACTTTGTATGTTATTCCATGAAACAAATTAGTGTTTTGGTGCAAGACAAATTATAGATGAAGTACATAGTTTTAATATCTCAAACTTTGACATTTAAGTCTCTTTAATGCCAATAATGAAATGGGTTTGGTTGCCATCTCACATGAAAAAGGGAAGACAACTATCCATTTTATACTTTGATGTGTCATCCCATATGCGAATGAAAAAGGAAGTTAAAGTGTATTAAATAGTTGGGCACGTCATGAGCCCTTGTTCAAGTATTATGTTAGGTGACTTCAACCTCAATACCACACGCGTGCTCGCTCAACTCGGCTTCGGGCATCGGGTGTGGGTGAATTGGTTCGGTTCATGGCAACCTTTTCTTTTTAGTCAAATTTTATTTGAGGTTTATATTTCCTGAACGAAATGAGTTGTGTGACATATCTCGCACGAACAAGTAATTAGTCTCTATAAGTGTCCCAATCTGAACCGCCAATGTTTCGTCAGCCCAAATTAATGATTTATAATCATCTAGGGGCACTTTGGACATTATTTTGACAATTTAAATGAGGAAGTGCATTTTAGGAATAAAAAATAGACAAAATCTCACGGATATTTGTCATTTCCAATAAAAAAAGGAATATTGACCAAAGACAAAATGCCAAAACAACTTTTCTGCAAAAAGCAGTCACGCCTACGTTCCCATCCGCGCGGATGAAAATGAGGACCTCAGTCCAATCCGCGCGGACATGAATGCAACCTCAGACAGCCTATAAATTGAGCCCTTCTCTCTCAGTTTACACAACACAATTCACTCACAACAACATTCTGGCGAAAATATTAGAGAAAACAGTGGGAATTTCTTAATTGCCACCTTTTTCTCTTAATCATTTTCCCAAATCTCACTCACTAAACACTCTCAAAACTCTCTTAAACCCACAAGTTCAAGCTTAAATCAACACTAAAGAGGAGGATTAGAGAGAAAACATAGAGGACTTAAGTGTTATCTACTTGTTTTCTCTTTGACCAACTCTATTAACAAACACTAAACACACTTAAGTCTTGAATCTATTCAAGCCAAACACAACATTAACAAGAAGATTGGGCTTAACCATCATTGGTAAACCCTCCTTCTTTAAAACCCTAAAATACTCTTTAATTTCATGTCTTGATTTACATTTTTATCTTAATTTGCTTGTTTAAAGTTCTATTCACTTTCTTTGTTCTTGTCTTTAATTTACTTGTCTTAAGCTTAAATCTTTACTTCATTTTGTTGTTAGTTTGACCTAAGATGGTCATCTTTGGGGTTAAGTCCCCATGATGATCATCTTAGGGTTTAACTTTCTTTCCTCTTAGTTAATTTCTCTTCTTAAAAAAACCTTTTTTTATAAACTCCCTCTCCCATTTTGCTCTAAACCTCCATTAATACCCCAAGGATGACTTGATATGATACAAAGCAATGAATCATCAATCAAGTCTAGGGATGAAAATGGGGTGGAAATAGATGCAAAACCCTTAAAATCACATTTTCCTTCAAGAGTATGTTGCTGTCCAGTAGCATTTCTTTGTGACCTCAGTCCATTTTCCTATTTTTTGGACACAGTAAAACTTGGAATTTGGTGTTGACTACAAAATACTTTTTATAGCCAACATCCATAGGATTCCAGACATATTTTTACTTTATTTTTTTACGTGAGTCTAACTGCCTTTTCCAAATTATTTTTCAAAGGTCAGTTTGGCAGTCTCTGGAAATCCAGATTTCACATCTGTGATTTCCAGAGGGTTTTGGTCCATCAAATCATCTCCAATTATAAAAATATTTTGCAGTAACCTTATCCAAGATGTTTTGAACAACTTTCATTCTCTGACTTTCCCCAGATTCTGAATTTTTAAAGCTCTTAAATCCATTTTAAAATCAAGTGTCCACTGTCTTTTTCATTCTGGCAGAATTGACTTTCAACTTCAAGGAGTCTTTTGAGTACCAAAACTCAACCCTAAAATCATACCAAAAATCATGGGACTTGTTTAATGTCTTACAAAGAGTTCTCAATTTCTAGTTTTCTCAGTTTGCATTTATTTTAACCAAAGGAACACACACACACACACACACATAAATGATTTTAAATTAGGAAGACTCGTTTTACGAGGCATTCCGGGTGAACCCTAACGTTCTTCCCGGAGTGTAACGTGACCTCCGAACCCAAATCTCTAATTTTGGGCTTTTTTCAAAGTTTTGACCCTTAAAATAAAAAACGGCGTGGCGACTCCGTTTGATTTTTCAAAAAATGAAAATCGTGGCATCATCACAGTGGCGACTCCGCTAGGGAGAAGAGAATGACAAGCTTTATCTTTTTTAAAAAAAAATTCAAAAAAAAAAAAGAAAAAAGAAAATCTTTTGTGGGTCAAACTTCCGTCCCGGCATTTGAAAACATTTGTACTGTGTGTGTATTGGTTTTGCACATTTCGTGTTGTTTTGACTGTCCCGGAAGAATCGATATCTTGACTGTCGGACTCATTTTCTTAACTGTTTGAATTTTGTGCTTATGTGCTTATCTGTTCATTTGCTTTCAAAAAAAAAATAAAAATCATTTTCAAAATTTTTTGCATGCATCATACTCTTTAAGACACATGTGAAAATTTCTATTTTACTCAGAAAAAGAAGATAGACTGCCGCACACTACGCGCACTTGGCCTTACACCGCACACTACGTCCTTAACCCGGGAAAATTTCAGTAGCAGCCCGTTTGGCCTTATTACGCCTCTCGGTGCGAGCACGGGACTACCCAAACATCCCTTGGAGCCTCGTGTCGACCATGCACTTGTCCGTGACACACTTTGTCCGAGACCCGGTTGATTTTTAGTCTGATCCGTGTCTTGCCCTGTCTGTGTATACACCTTGCCAGTCAAGTCTTAGTCGGCATGCCAAGTCAACATCTTTCGGGGACCCTAATCAGTCGAAGTCCTGCCGATTTTCCGTCACGGACTTTGACCAGATCTTGACTGGCGCCTTGATTTTGACTGTGACCAGCACAACTTATGCACCGACTCCCCGCACGACACTGAGTCATCAAGGATTAACGATTATTCCATGTCTAATTACGATTTAACTGACGACTGGTCAAGATCAGTTATGGAAGTTTATCAGTCAAAACCATGCCGACTTTTCGTCGAGCCCTCGAACACGATCTTGACCTTTGACGTCAGCTTTGCCCGTAATTTACATCGAATACTCGTTAAGACTCGATTACCTACCAGACTTTAGGATCGTTTTTCTTTTCGGTCGGTGGGACACAGCCTTGCCACTACGGAACCCTTGCTCGAGGTTACAGGTTGAGGGTCCGCAGGCGTAGTGATAGGTCCCACTGATCCAGGATTCAGAGTAGTTTGCAAAAAAGAAGAGCAATCTTTTCCAACCGCGTAGGTTTAATAAAACACGTTTTAAGTAAACAAGAACAAATAATTGCATGTTGCATGAGCCCGGAGCCCAAACACCTACCCTCCTTCATTCCCAAGTATCTGAACCCTCGTGTCTTTCCCCATGACTCCTCCACAAAGCTTGGTTTCGGGCTCCGGGTCGCCGTCTGATCGGTTGGGAAGAATCAAGTGCATCATCGGCTTCACCGTTTGCTTCGACTCAGAGTTTGAGAATGTACGCATCGGTGCGGTAACGATGGGGACAACGCCACTCCGCCTCCGGGACTCCCCAAAGCGAACAGCGGTGGAATCGGTTAGCCGAACGAGATGAAATTGCGACGGGAAGCACGAGATGAATATCCTTACGGAGGCTATTAGGAGCCATGGTTTGGCCGCCGGTCTCAATCCCGATGGCACCTTCACCGTAGAAGAAGAGGAGGACCCCAATCCTAATCTTGGTCGCCACGACTACTCAGGATGCCACCACCAACCTCTTATGATGCTACTATCGAAGCCCATGCTTCTCGATCTATGGGTCGGCCCGGCTCCCCAACTACGGACTCTTTGGACCCGTGCGGCTGACGGGACAAGCCAGTTCGCAGTTCCTCAGTGGGGACAAAATCAGTACGGAATGTCTTCCCATGGTTGGGGGTACCTCGGAATGCCACAGCAAGTTGGGATCCCGCCTCAGTTTGGGACCGATCAATCCGGACCTTCACAACGGCGATTCGTAGTGCCACGGCAACAGTTTGGAATGTCGCCGACACAGTTCAGGCTAGGGCAACAGTCGGGTGCCCCTCTTCTAAGTGATGTTGGTCCAGCTGCCCCTAACACCTCACCGGCTTCCACAAACCCATTTCTCACTCAGGGTTCAATGGGCCAACAAGCCCCTGTCCCAATCTCATCGGAATCACTAGGACCGCAGTACCCTCCCGGTTATACACCCTCGCCTCGGCCCGGGCATGCGGTTCAACAACCGGGGACAACAACCCGCATTTAAGCCTCACTCTCAAAGGCTGAGCTATCCGGCTACCTCGGAGTCGCGCTCCACCTTCTCTGCCAATGGGAAGCCAACAACAAGCCGCTGGGTTTTATCCCTTTGCCCAAGCTCCTACCTACACTCCCCAGGGTAATTTGGACCAAGGACAGATTTTCACCTATGCCCCAGGATATGGTATCCCTTCCGCGGTGTGCCGCCGGTGGTAACTCCTCTCTCCAGCTCGATCCTTTGGTTTGAACGCTATGGCTCCACCACGGGACCCTCACCTGGCACGGTTCATGGAACAACACAAGGAGATGAAAGCACAAATTGCTTTGAATTATTTGCTAAGAAAAGCGCCCTTCGGCCTACGAGATCCGGACTCCATTGTACCCACTTGCCTCACAAGTTCGTGATGCCCAATCTTGACTTGTTTGACGGAAGTGCGTGCCCTAAAACTCACTTGGACACCTACACTTTGGCAATGAAAGCTAAGGGATGCACAAACCAGCAGTTGGCCGACTACTTCAGTCTCTCTTTGAAGTCAGGAGCTTTGAAATGGTTCTTTCGATTAAAGCCTGAAACTAGGGCTACTTGGGAACAGATTACCAGTACTTTCACAGATAAGTATAAAGCAAACTTGGAATGGGAGACAAACAGAGTCGACCTGCAGACGACGATGCAGCGCCCAGATGAGAATATTGGGGATTTTTATAAAAGGTGGAACTTGAAGCTCAGTGAAATGGCCATCCCTCCCTCTGACGAGGAGCAGTTAGACATCTTCCAGTCATGCTTGAAGCCGCATTTAAGGGCATCACTTAGCAATTTCCCCTATCCGGATCTGCGGTCAATGGTCAATTCCGGGGCTAATTTTGAGAGGGCTTACAATCAGCAGCAAGTTATTGCACCTGCTCACAGATACCGGGCTTCTTCCACCTCCAACACGACTCCTGCCCAGCCCTATTCGGGACAGGACTGTAACAATGCCACTCCCTTTGTTCCCAAGAAACCTGATGTGTCCAGATCCCGGTTCCAAGGCTTGGGAAGCTTTGGGATGGCTTTGAGTGATATCTTCAGAGGTTTGATAAAAGAAGGGTTGCTCCGGCCTTTAGATAATTATCAGCCAAGAAACCCCAATGCTCCTTTAGATACCTCCAAGCATTGTGCCTTTCATCAGTACCATGGGCACCTGACAGATGATTGCGTCCCCTTGAAAAAGGCCATCCAAAGTTTGATTGGGCAAGGGAAGGTAGAGGCGCCTGAAGGGCCCAATACTATCAGTAACCCGTTCCCTAGAAATAACAACATGAGTGTCAACATGGACGAGTTTGGTGATTCAAGCCTTGTGGGCATAATGGAATTTGACTCGTCGATGAACCAGTCATCGCAGGCAATGAAAATGGTTGGATTGAGTAGGAGATTGCCAAAGAAATCCTGATGGAAAGATCTGCAATAGCTCCCATCTCCAGCGTCGAAGAATAGGTGCATGGTCCAACAGCAAAGAGCGGCTAGACTAGGGGCTACCTATCTTTAAATTAAATTGAAATGTTAAAATAGTCTTTTAGTCAACCTTTGTAGGTTCTAGTATTTTTCTCTTTCACTTAAGTCCTTCCTGGACATTTGTCATTTTAGTCCATTTTGGAATAGTGGTTAAATGTCTAACTTTTATATAAATCTTTTTTCTTTTCTTACTAGACTCGAGACATCACTTGCACACCCACATTACACTTAATTGAAATGGTTTTATCCCAGATGATCACTTGTGCTGCTCAACCACTAATGCTTTAAAATGACTCAAGTTTAAATTAATCAGAGTGAGAAAATCAATTGATACCCTTCTCAAATTGGGGCTTACCAACTCCCCATCTTGCATCTCATATGCTCACATCTCTTTCATCATCCTCATCCTCTCGTTGCTCAATGAATTTGCATGGATCTTTTCTCATTTAAAGCTTAAGCAAGCAATGAAGACTTAATTTCGTTTAGGTCATCCAGTAGGGATTGCGGTTGAAGTCGTTCACCCGTAGGGAAAACCTTTACCTCACCCTCACCAAACAATACCCTTTCATTTCAAGATCGGCGTGTTTTGATACCCGGTTTAGCCATCATTTTTGCTCCATGCTAAGAGAAGTCAAAGCAAGCCCAAGAAGTTAGCTTCGAGAGTCGGTGATGCGCAAAATATCTCAAGCCATGAAGGAAGGACAAAGATAATCCTCAACTTCTCAGGAGGCCTTCCAAGTTATCAAAAGAAGAATTTTAAATCCTCACAATTCAGCAAGAATCCTCAACGTCTCAGGAGGCTTTTTTTAAAAAAAAAGAGAAAGAGAAAAGTTCAAAAATAAAAAAGAGAAAGAGAAAAGTTCAAGCAAAAAAAAAGAAGAAAGAAATAGAAAAGTTCAAGCAAGAACTTAAAAAAAAAAAAAGAAGGACTGTCGATCCTCACAATTCAGCAAAAGTCCCCGACTTCTCAAGAAGCTCTCCAATGATCAAAAAAGAGCCTGAATTCTCGCAAGTTCGCAAAAAGTTCTCGATAGCTTGGACTTCCTCTCACCATTACCTTAAATCAATCCCAAGCCTTCCTCTCGATTTTAGAGGATATTTCCATTACCTTAAATCAATCCCAAGCCATCCTCTCGATTTTAGAGGATATTCCCATTTCCTCGACCAATCCCAAGCCATCATCTCGCTTTTAGAGGATATTCCCATTACCATTACCCTCGCCTTTGGCCAAAGTCAAAATTTGACCTCTCATTCTTTGAGGGAATCAATCTTTCCCGCCATAGATTTTCCAAACACATCCCTGCAAGCCAACCTCTCATCTTTAGAGGTTCAGTCAGCAAAAGGCCCATCCAACCTCTCACTTTAAGAGGTCATGACTTCCAAAATTACCCGATTGCCGATCGAAGTCCGGAAACCCAGCTACAGTCCCTACCGGATAGTAATTTCATTCCAATATCTTCGAGGTTTAAATCAGATTAATGCTTCATTGCTCGCTTAAATTGGAGCCAAATCCATCTCGGCTCAAATGATCCTCAATCAAAGATTGTGCAAATTCAATCCTTCCCTTCGACACTTCATGTGAGCATATTTCATTTCTACTCCACAAACACCTGCCGTGGATGTCCCACTGGGGCTCCGCATCCGTGTCTTCCATTGACACTACAAGGGGACATGTTCTTCAACTCTTCAATTCCCAGAAAATCCTCAAGGTCCTCGAAATCTCGAATTTTCACATTCATTCTCTCTTCAATCGGGTTAAGCCCGAACTACGGCGACCTGAGCTCTTCATAATGGAGAGAACGTAGGCAACCATAATTGATCCGGTCGAAATCACAAACAAATCTCAAAAAATCCGGTCTCATCAAGGACCGTTCCTATACACGTTCCATCCTTCCAAGCTTGATTCTCGATATCAGTTGGTTTTCTCTTGTGATTAATCAAAATATTTGTTCATATCAGATTTAGTGCTTGAATAACCCGAACATTAATAAAGGGTTTTAAGCAGCCTTGTGATCATCATGAATAAGACAAGTTTTCAAGTGTCTCGATAAGTCTTCTCTTTCTACATTATAGAAAGATAGAGCCAAACACTGTTTTTCTGTCACCAGGGGCTTCCATACACTTTTCCACACCTTGCTAGGCTTATACTCTCTCAAAAGAGTCAAACCCAAAAGCGAGAATGTCATACACAAATTCGGGAGACATTCCCACCTTTCGAAAGATATGCCCCTGCACGTAAACATTTCCGAGTCTTGTCCAGTGACTGATTGACTAAGGTCTGAAAAGATGGGTGCCTCCTCGGCCACATAATGACTGCATGCGCAATAAGATCCGCTCTGAATTTCTTCACGCTGGGGCTTTGCTAAGCGGTTCTCCCAGGTTCTCCTGTATCAGCTCTTCAAGCTGGGGGCTTCTATAGTCATCTTTGGGTCCACATTGGGTTCTTCACTACGAGATAGATTCGATCTTTATCAGATTATCTTCAGGATCGCTTTGCATTACCAATCAGATTGGGGCTCTACTAATTATGTCGGAATCGCAACGAGGTTATAAGATTGGGGCTTCGCCAAGTCACTTCTTCAAAATCTGGACTTTGCCAAGCTGGTCCTCTGGACCTGAATTTTATCAAGTCACAGGAAAGGTCTAGTCACATCAACAACTAGATTTTCAGCTTCAGAACTTGGTACATAGCAGCTTCCCGTAGCATCGAAATTTAAGATCTGGGTTTCTCCCGGCATTAGCAATTTCATCAAATCATTCTCCGAACAAGGTTTCGGCCGAGTCACAGCTCACACAAATGAAAGAAGTTTCACTCATGTCGACGTACTGTGAATACCCCGTTCCGATGCAACGCGCATTCGGAGGTTTAAAATAAATAATCATATAATGTCGGACCGAATTGGGATATTCATTTAGTGACACTCGCTTTAAACCATATTAAAATATTAGTTTAAATTTTGAGAGTCGCCACGCCACTTTGATATAGCCCAAAGCTTTGAAAAAAGGCTAAACAGTTAATTGGGTTCGGGGGTCAAGTTACAACAGAAGAAGAAACGCTATCACTCCTATTGCCCGACGGATCGGTCTTTCTAGCATGTGGGGTGTTGGTCGTGTGCGGTGTTTACAGGAATAGATAGAAGAGGGATCATGCATAAGGAGGAGGGGAGAGAAAGAATTAATTGATGATCACACCCTAGAACCTTTGAGTTAGGCCCTCGGAAGGTGCACTAATCAACGTTCATCCTTGGGGAATTGTTGATCATGGGATAATTATTACTAAGGTGGAAGGTAAGAAATAGTTCCTAGATCCATTGGGTTTCTTGGGTGAAACCTTAGATCATCCTCGGCTATGCATATTTAAATATATTAAAAAAGTCCTAAATCTAGCATAAAGGCACAATTAAAATATAATAAGCATGCAAATATTATTATAATATGGCAATAATAATAATAATAGGGAACCAAAAAATATTAATAAGAGCCTTACCAATTGTAGCAAGACTTTGGGATCGAATCTAGGGCGATTCGAAGAACGTGGGGAGAGATACGAAAAAACAAGTGTAGTCTTGAATCTCCGGAATAAATTGTGTGTCGAAAACTGTAACCGGGCACCCCTATTTATAGTGCTTCGGTATTTGGGCTGGGCCAGCTGAAGGGTCGATCGGCCTTAAGTATAAGGGTCGATCGGCACAAAGATCTTAGGTTCGGTCGGCACAAAATAAAAGGTTCGATCGGCCATAAAGCGGATGAAGGGCCGATCGGCACTTTGTTCTGGCGTACTTTCCACGCATGTAATGACGGCGGAGATACGGACAAATGATGAGATTCTTTTAGGTTTTTTTATATTAAATCGGGCCCAAGTATTTAGAATACCTTTTTTAGGACCGGGTACTAACAGTAGCCCCTCGGCGACGCTTCTTGTAAGACAAGTGGGGTCGACGATAGAAAAATAGGATCCGTCCTGATAAAAGGGATTTCAGGAGGTAGGACAATAATCTTGCGGATGTGAGATTTGAACTCGAGCTGAGTCGCAACAGGATGACCAGGTAGGTCGAGCGGCTGAACCCACGTCGGGCTACCTACGTATCCTAAAAGGAATCAAGCCAAGTCGTAGTTCGAAAGAGTGGGCGTTTAGTACCCGAGAGTGGCGGACGTGCAGCGTCTCAAACCAAAGATGCGATTGTGCGGGAATCACCCGAGGATGCGTGACTGCGCGAAAGTCACTGGAATGCGAAGACGTGACTGTGTGAAAGTCACTGGAATACGAAGACGTGACTGTGTGAAAGTCACTGGAATGCGAAGACGTGACTGTGCGAGAGTCACCCAAAAAATTGTGAGAGTATGACTATGAGGGAGTCACCCGGAAGATAAGAATTTTAACTGTGCGGGAGTCACCCGAAAAATAAGAATTTTAACTCTGTGGGAGTTACCCGGAAAATAAGAATTTTAACTCTGTGGGAGTTACCCGGAAAATAAGAATTTTAACTCTGTGGGAGTTACCCGGAAAATAAGAATTTTAACTCTGTGGGAGTTACCCGGAAAATAAGAATTTTAACTCCGTGGGAGTTACCCGGAAAATAAGAATTTTAACTCCGTGGGAGTTACCCGGAAAATAAGAATTTTAACTCTGTGGGAGTTACCCGGAAAATAAGAATTTTAACTCTGTGGGAGTCACCCCGAAAAAATAGAAATTTGACTCTGTGGGAGTCACCCCGAAAAAATAGAAATTTGACTCTGTGGGAGTCACCCCGAAAAAGAATAATTTTGACTCTGTGGGAGTCACCCCGAAAAAGAATAATTTTGACTCTGTGGGAGTCACCCCGAAAAAAATAGAAATTTGACTCTGTGGGAGTCACCCCGAAAAAATAGAAATTTGACTCTGTGGGAGTCACCCCGAAAAAGAATAATTTTGACTCTGTGGGAGTCACCCCGAACTAAATAGGAATTTGACTGATAATAATAAAAAGAGTATATTCTTGAAAAAACGATTTTATTAAAAGCCTGGTCAAACACTTGGACCAAGGCGACGCTTACCGAGGCGTGGAAAATGAAGGGTCGATCGGCCCTTCCTCCTGATTGGCTAAGGACGATTGACGCGGATCCGCGTCGCTGAGATGGAATCCTGACCGTTCGCTCGATCAGAAGAAACACAAAATAAAGGGCCGATCGGCCCTTCCTCTTATTGGCCAGATCTTCGGCCGATCGGCCTTTAAATCCGCCCGTCTTCTTCTACCTTTTACGCCTTCTTCTTCTCCGTCGAGCTCTGAAACTTTTTCGCCTGAAAACCTTCGAGTTCCTCCTTTGTTTTGTGTCAAGTTTGCAAGGGATTGCCATGGATCCTGATGTTGCCGCCTTGGAGTTTTTGCTCAATCGACCGGATGATCAACCCTTGGGCTCATATACCGGTGGTATGGGTGATGCCTTCTTTGGCTATGGCGGCGGAGTTGGTGCTAGTGGCCATGGTACCGGGGGCAGCCACGGTTCTGGCGGTTTTGGGGGCGGTTATGGCAACATGGGTGGTGGTTTTGATGGTGGTTATGGAGGTTTTGGCGGCGATGATGATGAGGAGGAAGGTGATCCTGACGCCGGGGAGAGCGATAGGAGTGACGCCGGTGGGCACGTTGAGGCTAGGAGGCGGCGGGCTTCGCGCAATTATCGACCCCCGAGGCTGCATTTTCTGTTGCACAACCAGTCTGACTTTTATCCGGGCTTGGCTTTTCATGGGTCCATCGGTCTTCGCTCCCGTGTCGGGATGAAGGTACAAAAAAATTTTTTTTTTTTTATTTAACAACAGAATAATTCATGCATGTACAAAGTGTTTATTATTTAAATGCGAGTAATGACACGTACCTGTGCTGTGTTTACCTGCAGGGGAAGAAGATGAAGGGACGGAGCTCCCTTAAGGCGGTAGGTGAGTTGTGGGCGGCCTTGCCGGCCGGTGAGGGTAGTCCTCGGGAGCGAGTACAGAGCTTGGGGTTGGCCCCCTTTTTTGACATGGTCCTGCAGATGGGTCAGACCAGGAAGTGCACTGCGGTGGTGAAGGCGTGTCGGGAGTTTTGGTGGGACACGACACATACCTTCCATTTGAGTTGGGGAGAGGCCACGATCACTCCTACAGACTTCGCCGTTCTTACCGGCTTGAGGTTCACAGACATAGCATTGCCTTTTGATGATACTCTTCATGCTGATCCGGCGCGTCAGGGCCAGTTGTTTGGTGCTAGCCTGGGCTCGAGTAGGAATTTTGATGTTGATGCGGGGAAGTTGTATAGGCTGGTTAGGGCTGCTATTGATCAGTATAGGGCTGGCCAGTACGGGCTTCACGCACTTGTCCGGGGATTCCTTTGGTACGGATTCTCAGTGGCGCTCTTCCCCAACTCGGGCCCAGTATGCCGGTTTTCTTTGTTGGGTGCCTTAGTGGACTTGGATGCAGTGCGAGATATCTCTGAGAGGAGCCGGCTTGGGTCGAGCCGTATCGGGCCCTGATCTTGTCTCGAGGTCTAATACCTCTTCTTTTGACGCTTTTCAGTTTGTTCTGGAGGTATGCCAACTTTTATCATTTTCATTGTCCTCTTACTTGTTACTTGTCTTTTTGTCTTTATAAATATCTGCTTTTCGTGTCTTTTGCAGGCATGGGTCTATGAGATTTTCGGCGTCGCGCCGTTCACTTTGCGGGACCAGACTCGGGATGTGCCCGTCTTGCGCTACTGGAGGAAGGAGAATCGGATTGAGGGGTTCCCGAAGATGGTCCGCGAGTCTGAGCTGAGGGCTATTCTTGATGGTCCCAGTAGGCCCGAGTTTTTGCTCTACCCTTGGACTCCTGAGGCCTCAGAGACGGTTGGTCTTTGTCAGGGATGTGGCCTTCCGCGGTGTTGGTTGGATTGCTTGTCGATGAGATGTACTTGGGTGAGCGGGTGGCGAGACAGCACTATGCGTGGGCTCCGCTTTATGCGCCCAACATCCTCCCGGGAACATGTGGTATCCGAACCGATTGGCGAGGAGGCGGAGTATCTACTTGGGGTCCCCGCATCGGTTTCAGGCTTGATATGGGCTATGTGGACTTTGTGGAGCTTTTTCTCGAGATCACCGCGGGTGGTGAGGCGGGCCGAGGCTGCGAAATTTCTGAGTATAGGGGGCAGGGTTTGGTTATCCCCGAGCCGATGGGTGCTGGACATCCTGAGATTGTGGATATGCCTCCATTCCCCGACCATTTCTTTGTGCATATGGCCGACGGGGAGGTGAGGGTAGACTTGACGCCCACAGAGGCCGATAAGGTAGAGGGTGCTCAGCTTCCTCCAGGCGGTGCCGACGGGGTATGCCTCTTACTTTTCCTTCTTATGCATTGATCATTATGTTTTAGCCATGGTGTAACTCTCGCGCCTGATTATGTAGGTCACCCGAGATTCTTATGTGCGGGTTGTGAGGCGGAACCAATGTCTTGAGCCGTCTGGCCGAGGAGTGCGGTGCGAGCACTTTCCCAGCCAATCCCGGAGGTCAGTGGACGTGGATCCGGCGCAGCGGAGATGGAGATCCCATGATGAGGGTAGCTCGACATCCAGATTTTCCCGCGGTCGCGCTTCGACCTCCCGTCGGGGTCTTTAGGACTTTTTATTTTGTAGTACCTGTAGGGAAAAAGTAGGAAAGAAGCATGCAGACTCTATATTTTTTTTATGCTGACTCACTGATGTAATGCAAATTCTTTATGTACAAGCTTAATGAGTTAATTTGAATGTTTCTATTTTCTATTTTGTACATTGCAATGAAAAGTTATCCTAGAAATTGACGTATAAGGCAGTTACCCTATGGTTTAGAGAGGGGTTTAGGCTCGAAGCTAGGGTTTAGAAAGGTACTTGTCACCTAGGCTCGAAGCTAGGGTTTTGGGAGGCACTTGTCTCCTAGGCTTGAAGCTAGGGTTTAGAAAGGTACTTGTCTCCTAGGCTTGAAGCTAGGGTTTTGAGAGGTTTTTGGTCACCTAGGCTTGAGGCTAGGGTTTAGATTTGTGGCACTTCTGAACAAGGCAATTTGAGCAAAAAGGTTATGGTTTAAGCAGGGCGAGGCTGAGTAGGTGTTTTATGATAGAAGATGGGGTTGGATAAGTTTGATGTCCAGAGATAAGGGGTAGGACCGAGTCATCTTGAGAGTCACAGAGAGGCGTCTTTGGTAAATTTGAAGAGTTTGAAAATTTGTGGAGACCAAAGAGTGATTTTTGTAAACAAGGTACCAAGGAGGACGGTATTTTGAAAGCATGTTTATTTGATAAAGAGGCCTTATGATTAATTATGTTTCAAAGAGTTCGCCACATGCTGATCTTGATGACAAGGGATGCCCTTCTTGCTAGATATGATTTTGTCGGAGCCTCGATTTAGAGCCCTTGGCCTTTTCTGAAGAATCACATAGTCGACCCATTTCCGTTGAGGGGAGCCTCAATGTTTGATGAAGTGACCTTGGCGAAGCCCCAGTCGATAATGCAAAGCAAACCTCGAAGGGAATGGCGAAGCCCCTGATGATGCAAAGCAAGGAGAAGCGGCGATTGATGCAAAGCAAACCTGAAGGGAATGGCGAAGCCCCGGTTGATGATGCAAAGCAAACACGAAGGGAATGGCGAAGCCCCGGTTGATGATGCAAAGCAAACCTGAAGGGAATGGCGAAGCCCCGGTTTATGATGCAAAGCAAACCTGAAGGGAATGGCGAAGCCCCAGTTGATGATGCAAAGCAAACCTGAAGGGAATCTGGTAAAGAAAGCCTGAGAGAACAGCTTAACAAAAGCCCCGGCTTGGAGAGATTTAATGTATCCCTATTGCAGACAGAGTCATCTTGCGGCCATGGAGGCGACCCCTCGTTTTGAACAATAGTCAATCAGTCACTTGGACAAGACTCGGAAATGCATATGTGCAGGGGCACATTTTTTCGAAAGTGGGAATGGATCCCGAATTCGTGTATGACACTCTCGCTTTTGGGTTTGACTCTTTTGGGAGAGTATAAGCATCACTAGGTGTAGAAAAGTGTATGGAAGCCCCTGCTGACAGAAAGACAGTGTTTGGCTCTTCCTAAATTGTAGAAAAGAAGACTTGTCGAGACATTTGAAGACTTGTTTTATTCAGAATTATGTTTTGATTGCTCGAGAGTGGACCTCACTGATTGGTTTATCAAATTCCAATTATGTAAGTAAACAAATAATGACTGCTTTGATTTGAAGTTGGAATAAGAGAGAGAAAATCGATTGATTGTGAAATTGGGCCTGACTTTAGAAGGAGTAGGATGTTCCGTTGTTGCTTGCTGCTCTGGACTGTTCGATGGTAATTATAGTGCGGGCTGCCGCTGCATTGGTCTTCTTTATGAGAAAGGATGAAAAATAGAAAAAAGATTGGAAGAAAAAAGATTGGGATGGAAGAAAAGGTGGGATTTGACCGATTATAGCCCCTTCTATTTTTCTGTCTTTCAATTCAAGATTCGTTGCTCCTTTGTTCTCATAAGCCGAGGGGAGTAGTCCCTGGCACGCGTCTCCTTGCTTTTACCGGAGTGCCGCTGAGAGGCACAGATGCGAAGCCCCAGTGAGACTTTTGCAGACAGTGTTTGAGGAGTCGAATGAACGAATTTCAAGAATAGGACGAGTTCCCAAACTTGGAGAGGGTATGTAATATGCTCACGTGGGATAACAAGTGACTCAAAATGAGAATACCATCCGGTAGCGGTTGTAGCTGGGCTTTGGGTTGCGATCGATCATGACCTCTTAAAGTGAGAGGTCGGCTGGGCCTTTTGCTGAGAGGTTGGTTTGAGGGATGTGTTTGGGATTTCTAAGGTGAAGGGATTTTCTTGTTGTTTCTTCTTCAGAACCTCTAAGAGCGAGGTTAACTTTGATTTTGACAAGGTCAAGGGTGGTGATGGGATCCTCTAAAAGTGAGAGGATGGACTTTGGAATTGGTTTACAGGATTCGTCCAAGAGGGAATCTTTGTTGCTTCTTCTCGCGAGTTCGTTGTGATTTCAGCAGGTAACTTGATCACGATAGGACTTTCACTCGATGTCTCATTTTCACAACCTTTCAGCAGGTAACTTGATCACGATAGGACTTTCACTCGATGTCTCTTTTTTTTTTCTTTTGACACCCTCTTCTCGAGGAAAGCCTTCGGACTCGTTTGCTCGCGATAGCCCCTAGCGTATGCTTTAGGATGTTTTTTTTACCTTTTTCCTCTTGGGCTTGGAGGTGGTTCCTTCTTTTGTGAGTCGAGGGAGCCCCTTGTCTGAGTTTCTTCTGCATTCCGCCTTTCTTGAGCTTGGAGGTGATTACTTCCTTTGTGAATCAAGGGAGCCCCTAGTATGGGCTTCTTCCTTAGGGTCTCAAAACTTGTCGATCTTGAAATGAAAGGGTATTATTTAGTGAGGATAAGGTTATGGCTTCCTATGGTGAGAGGTTTAAGCTTCAATCGCTACTGGATAGCATTCTCAAAAGAGTATTTTTAAAATAAATGCAAACTCATTTAACCGACTTATTAATGTAAGGCAAAATATATTCAGACCATGAGAAAGATATGTGAGCATATTCAATGAAAGCTTATCGATCAAATGGAAAATCAGAGGAGACGCGAGATTTGGGGGTTGGTGAGCCCCAAGTTGATATTTATGTAGCACTTGCGAAGGATAAGAACAAGTCCTTGCATCTTCTTTAAATTGCAGTGGCGTGAGCAGCTATTTTCTGATGATGAGCAACAACGGTCTTTGTGTTTGTCTTGATCATATGAAAAGGATGTTTAAGTGGGGGAGAGTGTATTTGGGGAAGTGTATGCTCGAGGGAGCATAGAGGGTGTGTACAAGGAGAGGGTTTGGAGATAGTGCATGAAAAGTATATGGTGGAGTATAGAGGGAGTATATGAGGGAAAGGTGCATAGAGGTGGTGTATATGAGGAAGGGACAGTGAGTTGTTTACTCCAATCAAAGCGTTCATTCATTGTTTACTTTATTAGCCGGTGAGTTTATCAGTTAGATTAGCAACCAAGTGATAATTATAAATAAAACAATCTTCTTGAAAGTAACGCGAGATTATGTCTCAAGTCTAGAGAGAAAAGAAAGAAAGACCTTTTTTATTATTGAAGTAACTAATCTAGAGTGGACATTACATACCAATGCCCAAAGTGGAAGTAAGAAAGACACACTAGAACCTACAAGACTGAATGAATCTAAATCCTTCCTTGAAGTACGAGGGTTTCTTCATCAATGAGGCCTTGGTTGATCAAACTTTGAATCAAGCGTTTTAGCTGCTTACAGTTGTCAGTGGTATGCCCATCGTACTTGTGGTATTTGCAAAACTTGGATGTATCCAAGTTAGCTCTCCTATTAATAGGCTTGTAATTCTCGAGCGGCTTGATCAAACTCTTTCCCACCAAAATGTCGAAGAACTCACCCACGGGCATTCCCAAGTCATCAGAATGTTCCTTGTTGATCTTCTTCTCTTGGATTGAATTTGGGGGTGACTCGGGTATTGGTGCCCTTCATCGGTTGGTGGCCACAGCAGGCATTTTGAATGAGAAATTCTGATGCGTTGAACCATAAGTGGGACCACAAGCATGTAGATTGTTGGTGTAATGCCCTAGGCTTTAGTTATGTTTAACTGAAAACCGTTATGTATCATCTTTATCGTTTATGTTTATTATTTGATTATTATATAGTTTGCATATTTATTGTAATAATCTCCGTCCCTAATTATTAAGAGAATAATTAGTATAATTGTCAATGGATAATCATGTGATGATTATATGCATAAGAGATGCACATTGAAATTATGGGTACTTGTTAGAGAACAAGTGACTGGACATGACCCGCATGAGATTTATGTCATGGTCAAATGTCATACTTAAATCTCATACGGTTACTTCATTTATTTCCTAGACCTAAGACTATCATAACCTTACATATGATGAAAGTCATGTTTGATTTTAGTCAAACGATATCTTAACACGATATCTATAAAGGCTATCATTGGCATGATCGGATTCATGATGGGAAGGATGATAAGTCAAGAAGGAATTTGTCCCTCGGAAGAGAGATGTTATGCTTGGGCCCCTCGATGAGTGATAATGATGAAAGTGTATGGCCGTACCCCAATATGATTGGAATTATCATTATACTCAAGAATCGAGAAAGCATTGAACAATAACAAGTTGACAAGGACCATGACTTGTGTTCAAATATAACATCGTGAGACAAAGGGATAAATGGAAGTACACCATTGGAAACGTGAACTCTTACGTTGCATTATTTGGGTAGACATAATGGCTTGCTAGAGTCCGCTTATGTCTTATGAGGTTCGATATGATCGAACTCATTGCCAACATAATGTAATCCTATTGGAGTCACACACAACTAGAATGAATTGGTTAAACCGGAGGAAGAATAGTTGAGAGTTTACGTATCGGCTATATATACCGCGCGACATATTAAGCCAATGGCTTAATATACCGCACGACATAATAGGCCAGTACGCGGTTTGACAGCCTGTCTTTCCTAATACGATTAGGAGAGGTATTCCTACTATTGTAGTATAAATACAAGGGTTACATCGAGACCTAAAAGGTCAGAAATTTTCAATCAAAATTCACAACAAAATACTCTCAATATTCTTCAAGGTTTTAGATCTAGCAATCATCAAGAAGTTGTTCTTGGATTCATTCAAAGGTGTGGATACCGAAAGAGGGTCTTCGCTCGTTCATCGATCAAGACCTAGAGTTCAAGCAAATTGAAGAACGAAGTTTGTGATTCAATATCACATAATCAAAATCGTTCGATAGCTCAAGACCGGAAAGCGTTTCAAGGTTGGTTTAATTCTTTCTCATAGGTATTCAAATTAATTGTATAGAACGGATCCTAGGGCTTCTTGGGTTTTATGTTTTTAATGCTTAATTCCGCTGCGCATGGACCCGTAAAACCCAACAGTGGTATCAGAGCCCCGTTCGTATGATTAAGTTTGAATTAACATGCTAGGTTTAAGATATAAATTGTTTATATGCTTATTGCATGTTTTGTATGTGATAAGAATTTTTAATTGTTTATGTGAAACAATGTGAAAATCGTTTTCAATTTATCTTTGAATTAAATACGTAAAAAGGCTGTTTTATGTGATTTAATTGGTAATCTGTATTGGTTCGAATCTGGAAATCTCTGTAACTTGGCTGCCTATGTCGTGCGACATATCGAGCCATGTGGAATTCAGGTTAAGCGGCTGTTACGTCGCGCGACATATCGAAGCCTCGGGCGATGTTGTCACGCGACATAATAAGCCAAAAGCAGGCGAGAATCGGTTTGTTCAATTTTTCGCTATTCGTGATTGTGTTTACAATCGATATGTTCATATGAAAATCTGGATGTTATAAAATTGAGTTTATAAGTCCACGATAGATTGATTCATTGATATACATGATTAATTGATCAAAATATGATTTTAATAATTATTGCAATGTATATGAAAATCTGGATGTTATAAAATTGAGTTTATAAGTCCATGCTAGATTGATTCATTGATATGCATGATTAATTGATTAAAATATGATTTTAATAATTATCGCGATACATGAATTATTTGTTCTTAAGTGTTAAGAATTTTATTAGATGTTTAGTTGAAACATTGAATTGTGATTTCCTAAAATGTTTAGTTGAAACATTGCATTATAGTTTCCTAATATGTTTAGATTCAGACATTGTAAATTTTGGATTTTATGATTGTTTATGGAAACAAGTCATAATTACGCGAAATTTTAAAAGGAAACTAATTGTTTATAAAAGGTAGTGATTATGTTGCCAAATCAGAGTTGATTTCTAATTGTGCATGACTAGGAGAGTTACGTCTAAGGAAGAGTTGGTACTTAAGTAGTCCTTGTGGCTCACCTATCTTCCTGGGAACTTACAGTGCATGATTATGACTATCTTTCTTGATATGCTTATAATCTACCTTAAAGAACCTTCATTTAACTTTTAAGTTCTTTATGCCAATCCATGATTTAAACACTTGAGACCACTCGGATAGTTTTGGGTGGGCTTGCCATAGCAAGGTGCTTTGATTCTATTCCGTTTGCGAGCAAGATGAGGAAATGGTGGTTCCTATACGTTTAAAATGGATGAACTTAATTGGGTTATCAAAATGGTTTTGGACCCAAGGCATAAGATGAGATTAAAATATGCTTAGACATATGATGTCTTAAATAAATCTCATAAAAGATCCTAAGAGTCATATATGATATGATTGATGTTTTCTACCTAATTAGTTTGATCTTGAGCGGTGCGCCATAGCGTACTTGAGATCAAATTAAAGATGGATCTTAGTCCTAAGAGTCATATACGATATGATTGATGTTTTTCTACCTAATTAGTTTAATCTTGAGCGGTGCGC
Organism: Adenophora triphylla var. japonica; assembly: GCA_022495995.1. NCBI lineage: Eukaryota > Viridiplantae > Streptophyta > Magnoliopsida > Asterales > Campanulaceae > Adenophora > Adenophora triphylla. The sequence continues at coordinate 99,288 of JAFEMH010006555.1, forward strand.
CATAGCGTACTTGAGATTAAATTAAAGTTGGATCTTAGCCCATTAAATGCATATTATGCTTATTAGCATTAGAAGGTGTATGATTTAGTGGGAGTATTTGTAAAATACATTATTTGCTCTTAAATGATAAATGTGTTGATATTGATATGTGTTCATATAATTTGTATATTTTGTTGTAGAAGTAGCATTACATAATGATAATTGCGATTCGTCCTTATGAAGGACAAAATTCGAAAAAGAACGGTACAAGTTACTCTGATTTGATCAGACGCTCAAGAATTGTTCTTAGGCAAATGTGTACGTTCTTGACGAATCCGTTCCTACTAAACCCATTGCAAATGTTGCAAAGGGCAAATAAGGAAGCAACATTAGAAACATATTGATGATTCTGACAATATTGCTTGCCTTGAATTTGCCACCATGGTTAAAGAATCTTATGAAGAACCTTGAGCACATGATAACTATTCCTTTTGTTATAGCATAACGCAAAAAGGAAATGTTCCAAATTCATATGATGAAAGAAGGAGCAATCCGCAAATTGTGTTAATGGTTAACACAAGAAAGGGTTCACAAAGGAAGGAAAAGTAGGTAAAGCAAAAGTTGCTAAACCTAGGACAAAAGTTGTCAAAGCCGAAGAGGCTAAACCCAAAGTGTCTCAAAAGGATGCATTTTGCTATCATTGCAATAAGATTGTCATTGGAAGCAAAGTTGCAAGGCTTATTAGGAAGGCCTAAAAGGTGAAGAAGGGCAATATGATTGCTACTACTTCAAGTATCTATATGATAGATATTTTCCTTTCGACTTCTTGTTCTTGGGTATATGATACCGGATTGGATCTCACATTTGTTTAAATGTGCAAGGAACAAAGAATAGAAAGCTACTCAAATAAGGTAAATTAAACCTAAGCATGGGAATGGAGCAAGAGTTGCAACATTAGCCATAAGGGACTTATGAAGTCACTTTGCCTTGTGAAGTAGTACTTGTTTTGAACAAGTATGACTACGTTCCGGATTTGAGTAGGAGTATTATTTATGTTTCTTAAATGGATGATGAAGGATATAATTTTCTTATTTTCAATAAGAAGTTTTATATTTATTTAATAATATGCCTTATTGTAATGCATATGTCATTAAATAGTCTTCATATCCTTGAAGATGAGAAACAAAATAACATTGAAGATATCTATAATATAAATGGGAAATCTAAACCGAACAATATGAACAACGCGTTCATATGGCATTGCCGGCTTGGTCAAATAAATAAGAAACATATATCTAAACTCCATTAACATGGACTTTTAGACTCATATGACCATGAATCATTTGAGGATTTTGGATCTTATTTATTGGGATTATCGACCAAACCACCCTACACTAAAGTAGTGGGAGGGCTAGTGACTTATTAGTCATTATACATAAGATGTATGTGAACTATTAAGCAGCATTGCTAGGGGAGGATTTTGGTATTTCATCATATTTCACTAAAGACTTATCTAGATATGATTATGTCTATCTGATGAAGTCCGAAGGTGAATCGTTTGAGATGTTTCGAACATTTCAAGATGAAGTGCAAAACAACTTGGCAAAACTATTAAGTACTTCGATCGGATCGAGGTAATGAATATTTGAGCCAAGAGTTTGACAATCATCTCAAAACTATGAAATCGTTTCAAAGTTGACTCCAACCGGAACACCACATTGTATGGTGTGTACGAAAGGAGGAATTGAACCTTGTAGGACATGGTTCGTTCGATGATGTGTCAATCGAGACTTTCCTATTTCCTATTTCCTTTTGAGGATATGCATTAGAAATAATGCGGTTACCGAATCGAGTCCCTACTAAATCGGTTCCTAAGGCCCCACATGAGATGTGGCATGGAAGAAAACTTAGTTTGTCTTTCATGAAGATTTGGGGTTGCGAATCTTATGTAAAGAGACTTGTCTCTTATAAGTTAGCACCAAATTTGACAAAGGTTATTTTCGGAAATTAATCTTACAACCGCAAAGAGAACAAAATGTTTGTTGCTCTATACGATTCGTTTCTTGAGAAATAGTTTCTCAATAAAGAATCTAGTGGGAGTAAAATTAATCTTGAAAGAAGTTCAAGAACCCGAAAATAATTTGGAACCAAGAGTAGAGATAGAACCAAGTTCACAAAGAAGTTGTGAAACCGGTTCAAGATGCACAAGTCCATCGTAGATTGGATAGGTTACGATCCGAACTCAAGAAATAGTGATTTCTCGTTGCGGAAAGTGATGAAGTGGAAGTCATTGAGAATGACGATCCTACTTGCTATCAAGAAGAGATGTCCTCTCCTAATTTGGATAAATGGTTAGGAACCATGGAATCCAAATTACAATCCATGTTTAACAATCAAGTTTGGAACTTGATTGGGCTACCTAAACGTGTAAAAACTAAAGGGTGCAAGTAGGTCTTCAAGACCGACATGGATGGGAAGATGTATACTTTCATGACTAAGGATTGTAACAAAGGGATTTAGGTTAATTCATAGTATTGACCATGTAGAAACTTTTTTGCCAATTACAATGTCGAAGTTTGTCAGAATTTCAATTGCCATGGTCGCATATTATGACTATGTGATATGACAAAATGGATGTCAAACGACTTTCTTAAGGATGTGTATAGTACACAACCCGAATAGTTTGACGATCCAAAGAAACTCTAATAAAGTATGCATGTTGCAAGGATCCATGAGATGGATTGAAGCAAGCTTCAAGGAATTGGAATCTTTGTTTTGATGAATTGGTCAAAGAGTTTGACTTTATCAAGTACAAAGATGAACCTTGTGTATGCATGAAATTCAGTAGGAGCATGGTATTATTTCCATTGTTTATTACAATAATATCTTACTCATTTGAAAAACAAGTTCCGACACTTAAGACTGTTAAGTCTTGGTCAAGGAAAGGTTTCTCAATGAAAGATATGGGTAAAGCCGCTTACATCCTTGGCATCAAGATCTATAGAGATAGATCTAGAAGGATAAATTGGTTTGAGTCAAAGTGTTCACATTGACAAGATTCTTAGAAGAGTCTAAGAAAAGTGGCTTGTCAATGGGTCATGGTATTTTCTCTTAAGCAATACTCATTGTCTTATGACAATTGATGAGCAAAAGGGAATGAATGAAGTTCCATATGCTTCGGCATTTGGATCTGTCATGTATGCCATAATTTGTACTAGACCCAACGTCTCATATGCTTTGAGCATGATGAGTCGATACCAATCTGATCCTGTGATGAGAACCATTGGATGGCAGTCAAGATGATCCTTAAGTACTTAAGAAGAACTAAGGATACGTTCTTGGGATTTGAAAGATTGGAAGTTAATCTTGTTGTAAGGGTTACATAGGTGCTAGCTTCCAAACTAACAAAGTTATTTTAAAATCGCAATTATGATTTGTGTTTGTGCTTATTAGAGGTACAATTTTGATTGGAAGAGTTCCAAGCAGAAATTGTAGCCGATTCTACTACTAAGGCCATATTTTAGCAACATATGATGTAGCTGAAAGAGGCAGTTTGGATCAAAAGTTCATTTAGTGTTTTGAAAACACTTCAAGTGTTTTTCCAAGTATCACTAATCCGTGAAACTTTGTTGTGATAATTATGGTGTCATTTGTGCAAACAATGGAACCAAAAATCACAATGATGATCCAAACACTCACTTAGACGTTCTTCGAGGAATTCATAAAGAATGAGAAGACGTTAAGATATACAAAATATCAACCGATGATGACATAAGGGACTCACTTACAAAGACACTCGCATAGGCAGAAGCATGATGGGCATGTTAGATCCATGAGTATTCGATACATAAATGGAGCCTAGTGCAAGTGGGAGACTGTTGGTGTAATGCCCTAGGCTTTAGTTATGTTTAACTGAAAACCGTTATGTATCATCTTTATCGTTTATGTTTATTATTTGATTATTATATAGTTTGCATATTTATTGTAATAATCTCCGTCCCTAATTATTAAGAGAATAATTAGTATAATTGTCAATGGATAATCATGTGATGATTATATGCATAAGAGATGCACATTGAAATTATGGGTACTTGTTAGAGAACAAGTGACTGGACATGACCCGCATGAGATTTATGTCATGGTCAAATGTCATACTTAAATCTCATACGGTTACTTCATTTAGTCCCTAGACCTGAGATTATCATGACCTTACATATGATGAAAGTTATGTTTGATTTTAGTCAAACGGTATCTTAACACGATATCTATAAAGGCTATCTTTGGCATAATCGGATTCATGATGGGAAGGATGATAAGTCAAGAAGGAATTTGTCCCTCGGAAGAGAGATGTTATGCTTGGGCCCCTCGATGAGTGATAATGATGAAAGTGTATGGCCGTACCCCAATATGATTGGAATTATCATTATACTCAAGAATCGAGAAAGCATTGAACAATAACAAGTTGACAAGGACCATGACTTGTGTTCAATATAACATCGTGAGACAAAGGGATAAATGGAAGTACACCATTGGAAACGTGAACTCTTACGTTACATTATTTGGGTAGACATAATGGCTTGCTAGAGTCCGCTTATGTCTTATGAGGTTCGATATGATCGAACTCATTGCCAACATAATGTAATCCTATTGGGTCACACACAACTAGAATGAATTGGTTAAACCGGAGGAAGAATAGTTGAGAGTTTACGTATACGGCTATATATACCGCGCGACATATTAAGCCAATGGCTTAATATACCGCGCGACATATAGGCCCGTACGCGGTTTGACACTGTCTCTCCTAATACGATTAGGAGAAGTATTCTTACTATTGTAGTATAAATACAAGGGTTCCACATCGGACCTAGAAGCTAGCCGAAATTTTCAATCAAAATTCATAACAAAATACTCTCAATATTCTTCAAGGTTTAGATCTAGCAATCATCAAGAAGTTGTTCTTGGATTCATTCAAAGGTGTGGATACCAAAAGAGGGTCTTCGCTCGTTCATCGATCAAGGCCTAGAGTTCAAGCAAGTTGAAGAACGAAGTTTGTGATTCGATATCACATAATCAAAATCGTTCGATAGCTCAAGACCGGAAAGCGTTTCAAGGTTGGTTTAATTCTATCTCATAGGAATTTAAATTAATTGTATAGAACGGATCCTAGGGCTTCTTGGGTTTTTATGTTTTAATGCTTAATTCCGCTGCGCATGGACCCGTAAAACCCAACACTTTCTAGCATGTGGGGTGTTGGTTGTGTGCGGTGTTTACAGGAATAGATAGAAGAAACAGGATCATGCATAAGGAGGAGGGGAGAGAAAGAATTAATTGATGATCACACCCTAGAATCTTTGAGTTAGGCCCTCGGAAGGTGCACTAATCAACGTTCATCCTTGGGGAATTGTTGATCATGGGATAATTATTACTAAGGTGGAAGGAAAGAAATAGTTCCTAGATCCATTGGGTTTCTTGGGCGAAACCTTAGATCATCCTCGGCTATGCATATTTAAATATATTGAAATAATCCTAAATCTAGCATAAAGGAATAATTAAAACATATTATGCATGCAAGTAAATTTATTCTAACATAACAATAATAACAATAGGGGATAAAATATTAATAAGAGCCTTACCAATTGTAGCAAGACTTTGGGATCGAATCTAGGGCGATTCGAAGAACGTGGGGAGAGATACGGACAAAACAAGTTTAGTCTTGAGTTTTCCGGAGTAAAATAAAATGTGTGTAAAACTGATACCGAGGACACCTATTTATAGTGCTTCGGGGAATGGGCTGGACCGAAAAAAGGGTCGATCGGCCTTAAATATAAGGGTCGATCGGCACTAAAATAAAGGGTCGATCGGCACTAAAAATAAGTTTCGATCGGCACTTAAACTAAGGTTCGATCGGCACTTAAACTGTGTAAAGTTTATCCTAAATGAATTGGGCCGATCGGCCAATTATTACTTTGGCCCAACCTTGGCCCAAATGGCCTAGAAGCTGGCCCCAAATTGTTTCAACTGGCCGGCCACCTTGTTTGTCTTGGCCCAAACTCCTTTGCATTGGCCGGCCACCTCCCAGCAAAGCCTTGGCCTGTTTTAGTATCAATATTATTCGTTCCGTCTCCGCTATTTCCAAGTCCACTTTGGCCACTGAAATGACTTCTTTTGCACTTCGCTCTTTGGAATTTTATTTTTTATTTAATCCCATGAATTTTTATATATCAAATTCGTCCCAAATTTCCATATTTTCCAGTTTAGTCCCTAAATTTCCAATAAATTCCAACTTGGTCCAAAAGCTTCCAAATGCCAGTTTAGTCCCAGATTTTCCCGAATTGCACTTCAGTCCCTGTACTCATTAAAACACTTTTTTCGGACCGGGTACTAACAATCTCACAGCAATAGGAGGGTGTTTCCCGTTTGCCTATTCTGAGGGGTTTTACTGCTTTCCCATCAGGAATTTCGACAAGAGAGGCGAGGGTTACCAAGGCGTCTGCGAAGCGGTTCCTGTCTCTTTGTAAATAGTGAAAAGAGATGTCCTTGAACTGAGCAATGAGCTCCTCCATGTACGCGTGGTACTTCTGAAGGCCAGAATCTACCATCTTCCACTTGTTGGATACTTGATTGATGATCAATGCTGAGTCTCCATATACATCCAGTTCTGAGATATTGCGCTCGAGGGCGGCTTCCAGACCGGCTGCACAGGCTTCGTATTCTGCTGCATTGTTGGTTGTTTAAAAATTCAACTTGATGGCTATGGGAGTGTGCTCGTCCTTGGGATCGACAAGGAGCATTCCAATACCATTCCCCTTCTTGTTGGCTGCCCCATCGAAGAAGAGTTGCCAGCGGTTTGCGCTGTCGAGTGAGAAGATTCCGTCGTCCGGAAATTGTGGATCAGGACCCTTAGGTTCACTGCTTGGGAAGTCGGCCAGCTGATCTGCCATTACTCTGCCCTTTGTTGATTTTCTGACCATGTACTTGATGTCGAACTCAGCCAGGAAGAATGACCACTTGGCTAGTCGCATTGACAGGGATGGCTTGTCAAAGAGATATCGGACGGGGTCCATTTTGGAGACCAAGAGCACTGAATGTGACTGCATGTAGTGTTTCAGTTTCCCGACTACCCATACCAAGGCGGTACAAGTTTTCTCTGATGCTGAGTAGTTGAGTTCACTTCCTTGAAGCTTCCGGCTTACGAAGTAGATTGCATGCTCAACCTTGGAATCTTTCTGTTCTTGTGCCAGCATTGCTCCGATTGACGTGTCTGTTACTGTCAGATACAGGAGTAGTGGCTTGTCTTCATGTGGCAGGCACAGAATTGGGGGATTCACCAAGTAGGTCTTGATCTTCTCAAAAGCTGTTTGGCACTCGGAGTCCCATTTGATGTCGGCATTCTTTTTCATCAGTTTGAACATGGGCTCGCAGAGAGATGTCAACTGGTTGATGAAGCGACTGATGTACTGAAGTCTTCCCATGAAGCTTTTTACTTCTGTTAAAGTCTGAGGCGGCTTCATGTCGATGATGGCCTTAATTTTCTTGGGATCGGCTTCGATACCTCTTTCTGTAACCATGTACCCCAGTACCTTGCCACGCTTGACGCCGAAGGTGCACTTCGCAGGGTTCAATCTCATGGAGTGTTTTCTGAGTCTATTGAAGAACTTCCTCAGATTTGTCAAATGTTGCATGTCTGATCCTCTGGAGTGGATGATCATGTCGTCGACATATACTTCGATTTCTTTGTGAATCATGTCATGGAAGAGGGCTGTTGCAGCCCGCTGGTAAGTAGCCCCAGCGTTCTTCAGACCGAACGGCATAACCGTGTAACAGTATGTCCCCCACGGAGTGGTGAAAGCAGTCTTGGCTTGATCCTCCTCGGCCATCTTGATCTGGTTGTATCCAGCGAACCCGTCCACGAAGGACTTTACTTCGAAATTTGCCGTGGTGTCGACCAGCATGTCGATGTTAGGCAGTGGGAAATCATCTTTAGGGCTGGCCTTGTTGAGATCCCGAAAATCCATGCAGCATCTGACCTTTCCATTGGCCTTGGTGACCGTCACGATGTTGGAGAGCCAAGTCGGGTACTCAATCACTCTGATGAAACCAACTCGGAGCATCTTCTCAATCTCTTCTTTAACTTGCAAGGACCACTCTGGCTTGATCTTGCGCAGCTTCTGTTTGACAGGCTTGGATTCGGGATCCAGGGGAATTCTGTGCTCCACGATCGAGGATCGAGTCTGGCATGTCTGGTATGACCAGCGAACACGTCAACATACTCCCGGAGGAGGCTTATCAGGGCTTCTTTTTCTGCATCGGCGAAGAAACTGCCCACTTGTGTCTCTTTAGGCTCTTGCACTGACCCCAGGTTCACTTTGTTCATAACCTCTTCGGCAGCTTGGGCCCGGTTGTCCTCTTGGTCGACTATACGCTCGAGAACTTCTCTAATGTATTGTTCATTTAATGTGTCTGCTTCTTTATCAATTAAATTATTAACGTCTTTTAAGTTGTTTGTTAACTTATCGGTTGTTAAAGTGGCAATGAGAGGATACTCCGAAGGTCGAAATTTTCATTAAACAAGAACGAAAATACATGGTTGGCTACATTATCATGGTCTTCGGCGTAAGGCCGTTGGATGACTCGGAAGGGCTGGACTTCGACAAGGGCGGCTTCCGAGCAGGGTTTGAGACCGGGTTTAGGGAGATGTGGAGTGCGAGGCCCGGCTTGTCTTCCATTTACGCCTGGCTCGCCCTTGGTTCGGTGAAAGCTACCCAATTCTTCGGTGGCATTCTTGGATGCTTGATGAGGGTTCGGGGATCGAGAGGCTTGGCTTCTACGTCCCAATCATGGCAATCATGCTTTGTTTTCGGAGCCCGGAGTCAATCGGGTTTGGCACCTCCATGACTTCTTCAAAGAGACTACGTAGAGCTCGTCCTTGCGAGAGCGTCTTCTATGAATGCGGTTCCTTACGCTTTGGAGTTCTTGTCTCGAATGTGGCCTCGGCTGATCCGAACAATTTGTTTCCCATGGAGAGTACCTTGAGTTGCTCTTTCCAAGTCGGGATTCCCTTAAATGTGTACTCGTCTTCGGAGACTGTGGTGGCGGTTGGTCCAGGTAGAGCTGTGATTTCGAGGAATGCTCCCTAATCGGATTAGCCTTGAGTCCTCTGAAATGCTTGAGGTCCCGTGCTAGGCTGTTCCATTCTTTACTGTAGTCTCGTGGCTTCGACTATCCTTGCTTCTTTCTCATCTTCATCAGTTCCCTTTGTCGGTCTCCAGTTCTGCTGTCGGTTCCAGCTGTCGGTCCCCTCGGTTACTTTAGCTGTCGGTTCCCTTGTCGGTCCCCTTTAGTTCTGCTTCGATCGGTTCCCTTGTCGGTCCCCGTTACATCTGGCTGTCGGTTCCCTTGGTGAAGTAATGAGCGAGGTCGAAAGCTGTAAGGTCGGAGGTTGGGTGTGCCGTCGGAGGTTCCCACTTTTGCGGGCTGCTTTGCCTTGGTACGGGCGAGCCTTTTGTCTTCCTTGATGTCGGCGGTGTTGGCACATAGCCAAGCCCACTGGACCGTGGTGTGGTCCTTGACTTCAATGACTTGGTGTTGGCCTTGTAACCTTTTGCCGAGCCCGGTCTGGGATGAAGTTCATGAGTTTCATCATCTTCGTGGCGGGAGGAATCTTGTCTTGAAACAGTGGAAGGTCCACGTTGCATATTTGGATCTTGGAGGTCTCACAGAGTGAATCCGAGTTAATGCCGTATCGTCATTATGCTTGATTTCTAACCTTTGGAATGTCGTTGGTCTTTGGTCCCCTCGGTGGTGACGTTGTCGCCGTAGGCGTAGTTAGCTCGTTGCCTTGCATGAACTTGAGGCGATGAAGGGTGGATGCCGCGCCATTGATTTGATGCGGCCGGGGTCGCCACCAGGATGGGTGTGAAAGTGATTGGAATGTCAACACTTGGAATTCGGTGGGGATCATCCGCTTGCCGAACCGGATATTAAGAGTAGCAACCCAGAAGCGTACAGGGAAGTAGAGTCATAGGCCTTGACGGTGTGGGTGAAGGCTTCGTATGCAGCCAGACGATGTCAAGCGGAGTCCATCATCTTGGCGGGCAAGACATTCATTCGGAACCTCAGTCTACCCGACACGCGGGGGAAGGCGACGCTGCGTCCAGTGGGTGTGATGTAGAGCGGCTCATTGTGATCAGCCCCAAATTTTTGGAAGGTCCAAATCGTGAAGGTGATAATGTTGCCGTAGTGGATGTTGCCGATCATCGAATGACTTCGTGCAGGGTTGCGTCCACGGGGACCATGGTACGGGCCGAGACTTTCCTCTAGCTTGAGCTTGTGAGGATATGAGGATGTGGCCGGGGACCAAAGGGAAATGTTCGCTGAGTGCTTGAGGCGAGTGAGGATCGGGTCCTCTTTCAGGGAGGAACTTGCGTCTTCGGGCGAGGCGGGTTGCGGTTACGGCTCCGTCGGCTTTTTGGTGGCCTTAGGTGGTAATGCATGGATTTGACCCGATCGGGTTAGAATGCGACATCGAGGCTTGGTTCCTTCTAAAACGAGGCCGCTCTGAGTTGAGCCGTAGTCGGAGGAGGATTCCTCGTAGCATAGGGCCATTATGTCTTCCCTCGATTCATTGATTGTAGATGTGTTCCGGGAGCTTCGGCGGCTTTCCGGATTACGTCCCGGGATACTGCAGGTGCCTCCGTGGGGAGGTAGTTTATGGATTGCCGGTGTTCGAACGTTAGTGCACAACAATGGTTGCCGGGCGAGCGTGCGTTGCGACCCTCACGGGGAGGTTGGAGAGTTCTTGGTTCAAGCGAACGATCTCCTTGATCTCTTCACGGTATACCGCGCTCCTTTCCTTCTTGAGCATACTCGGGGCATTACGGAGTTGGGTTTGGCGATACTCATGGTTTGCTAATTTTCCTCCACTCTTGGCCCAGAGATCAACTTTCTTGCGGCGGAGCTGCGTCGGGGTTAATGCTGCGTTTCTTCCCATGTGAGAATAGCCCCAGTGCTTCTTTGAGCTGCGTGCGGCAGTCTAGATAAACCTCCATCGGGGAGAGCTTTCCCTTCTTTGTCTTTATCGAGTGGCGGGTATGTCGGAAGGTGAGTACACGGCTTCCCGAACATGCCCGTATAGCGGTTCTTGTCCCAGTTGATCGTTTACGTAAGCGAATGCCGCGTCTGTGGAATCTCCTGAGTAGTTGCTTGGAGATGTATTTCCATCTTTCTTTTCTTTTTGAATAGACCTTCCTCCCTCAGTTGGCCTTTTAGTTTGAGTGCGGAAATGATCCGTCCCATCCTCCCGGGACCCTTGGGAGTTCGGTTTTGTTGACTTCATAATGCAGGCTTGGAAGAGAATGGTTTCATCGTCTTCGTCGTCGCTTTCCTGAGAGAACTTGCTTTCCTCGGGAGATAAGCGGCGTTCGTTCTCTTGTGTCATTCCATCTCCTAGGTCATCGGGACCGTTGACCACCCTCGTTTGGCGAGAGGGGTTGGATGAGAACGAGCGGTAGTCGGGAAGTTGCCGTGAGCAAAACCCTTGAGGTCGAGCTGGTCTAGAGTGGCCTCTAGCTTTACGTACGAAGTTGCTTGTGACACTTTAAGGGCTTGGTCCCTGTGGGTCTTTTGAGCTTGGTTTTCGTCCCGAGAGACGGTTCTCTTGAGCAGCTAGTTCCATGAGGGCTTTCCTTGCCAGAGCTAAACATTCTCAGTAGGTGCGCGCCGTCGACTAGTGTCGAGGAAGCTGTGATCACATCCAAATCTCCGAATGGCGAAACACTTGGATTATATTGACGAAGGAAGTCGGGCAGGACATTCCATGCGGCCTTCCTTGATCTCGGCTACCAAGAAGTTCGCCCATATGCTTGATTGAACCCGGGGTGTTGAATTCTGCGATGTTGATAGTCTCGTGATCTCGTTGGATCGCCAAGTCTATCGAGCTAGCGGTTTCTTTGGCGGGATGTACGAATCCGTGGCCGTGACGGCCCAGGAGCGGGAATCGAACTTGAGCATGTTGACTGTTGAGGTGGTCATTTCCCAATGTCGGAAGGCGACTCTGTCTTGCATGAGGAAGACCTTTACGAGATGTTTTTGGGTGGCTGCGGAAGCGTTCCAGAGGTTGATCGATTTGTAGCGGGGTGAGGAGCTTTGTCTCCTTCGGCTGTTGCCCTTGGCCTTGGCGGCGCTTGTGGCTTAAGCTTCGCTAGGCACGGGCCGGTTGCCGGCAGGGCTGGTAGTCGGAAGTGATGATAGCTACGGCTCGGTGGCCGGGGCCTCCGTTTACCGTGAGCGAAGCGATCGTCGAGGGTAACTTTGGCGTTGCGAGAATCGATAATAAGGACTGGATCCTTGGTATCATCGGGATATCTGGAATAGATGATGTTGACGAAGTCGTCGTCGATCACTTGATCGAGAGGGGTTCTTTGTCGTGTCGACCGGTTGCTTCCAATTGTCGGATAAGCACTGTCTTGGACGTTGAGCTTGACAATCTCCATGGTGTTGGAGCCCTTGGTCGTAGGTGACCTGATCGGAACGGGTGCCGTCCTCGGCGAGCATATGAATGTGGATCTGGCGGTGCCGCGTCCTCGACTCACGGAGAGTCCTGATTCGTCGCCGTCGGCGGCTCAGCGAACGTAGGGGCCTCGCGTCTGCTGCGGTTTGTTGGGTGCTAGAAAAACATCATGCCCTTCTGGAGAAAAGGAGGTTCAGCGGGTAGTTCCTGGGCATCATACGACTTCCATGCATTCATCACGAGTGTGACGGTGCTTGTTGACCTTTATCACGAAAGATCTCTTCGCTGGCGGGGCAGTAGGTGAAGGAATGCGACAAATCTCCGATTGGAGACGGGGGTTTATGTGCCCGCATCATGGCGATGCTCGGTGTTTCTTTCCGGTATGCAACCTCCAAATGTTGGAAACGACAATTGAACTTGATGTATCGGGCGCGCTTAGGGGTCTTTGCTCGAGGACGTTGACATAGTTAGCATCTCAGGACTACGAGGATTCAGATGAGATTTGCCCAGATTAGTCCCTTGGTCGATTTGAAGGAGGTAGCCCAGCCGGTGCTGTTGCGGGCACGCTTGGCATTTGTTGTCGGCTTCGTTTCCTATGAGAAACTGTCCCCTCGATGACTTCAAAGATCTCCCTGCGGTTAATGAACTTGGCGATGGAGAGTGGAAGCTATGGCTTTCATGTGATGTAGCCAAGGGCGTCCCAAGAGGCGTAATTCGGATGGAATGTCCATCACGTGGAATTTTCTTGGCACCATTTGGGTTTCGAACCGAGTTCGAGTCGCCGTCCCAGGATGGGGCGAGGCGTCTTGTCGTAGGCCTTGATAGTCGAGTTGATGGAATCAAGTGGCTTTCGTTGATGCGTAGGGCTCGCATCATGCTTTGAGAGGGAGGACGTTAACGGTGACCCGTTGTCTACCAATACTCCGGGGAGTGATATGGTGTTGAGCTTGAGAGTGATGTACGAGCTTCATTGTGCCCCGAGGCATCTCTCGGTAGGTCTTCGTCCACGAAAGTGATCATGCTTTGCCACTACGATCGGGAATCGTAGATCTGGTCTCTATCCCGAGAGAAGGAGAGTCATCAAGCCATCCGTTTCCCTGTGTCTTCCTCTTGCGAGGTAAAGCCTTTCTTTGGAGCCTCGGGATTGTGTTGAGGTGTTTGTGGCGGTTGCCGCCCTTGGTTAGCACGTTGATCGAGTGCGAGTGCCAAGTGACTTTGATCTTCCTTAGGTGCCTTCGTGCTTTCGGAAGGCTGGAGAAATTGAACCTTGGGCGATCCCGCGGGGTTAGGCTTATCGGCGCGGTGAGTTGTGTCAAGATGCGAGGTGATTCCGATGTCCCAGGCTGAACTCTGGGTGTCGGCGGGACTTTTCGGCTTTCCACCACTTTGTCTGCTCTAAAGGCTGCGCATGCTGGAGGGAAGGAGGAGCTGCAACAATGGAGTAGAGTACGTAGTAGTCGAACCTCCCAGGATGGCTCTCAGAGTGTACCCACCTTTGGTGTCTCCGGCTTCGTATCTTTCTCTCGGTTTCTGTTGAGAGGACTTCTTCTTGTTTTCTCGGAGGATTGCTCACGACCATGTCTTGGGACTCGTACTCCCGGGCATGCGGGCGATCCACAAACATCGTAGGCGATGTGGACATTTGATGAGACCCGGGAAGAGGCGGAGGAAGCCTCTGCGGCAATCTTCTTGGGCACCCATTGATGGAATTCTGGCCTGTTGTTGTTCGGAAAAGGGTTTCGACGGTATTAGGGCCACGGGGGCGCTCAATTTTCCTTCCTCTATCAAGTTACGAATTTCGTATCGTAACCCCACGCGGTTGTCGGTGGTATGGCCGTGATGCGATGGAAGGCGCAGTACTTGCTCTTGTCGGCATTGACTACGGGATTCTTGGGTTTGTAATTTGCAACGGGTTTAAGGAGACCTTCCTTGATTAACCCTTCCGGCGGCATCTTGCTCGGCGGCATGTCCAAACTTGTCGAAGTGTACGGCGGAAATTTTGGAGAGTGGAGTTGTTGCTTTGTGGGGCCAAGGGTTTTACATTGCCGTGCTAGCGTCCACGATGGATGTAGTTGACGGACGTATCTTTCCACTTTGCGGGCGGTGCGGGATTGAATGCAGCTGGCGTCGGTATACGTATGGCTGTACGGTAGCCAACTTCTCCTTGAGATCCTTCTCGGAAGCGTGAGCGGCATTGACCATGGCCGGAGATGCAGGAAGAAATGATGAGCGATGAGGATTCGATGGACGGTGCTTAAGCGGGACTTGAAGATCCGCATCTGTTCATCCTTGGAAGTGGCTCCGTGATCTCGGAGAGTTTCCAACTCCACCTCTTGTAGAATTCTCCAGACGCTTTCATCGCTTTACGCTCGGTGGTGATTAAGTCCTCACGACTCATTTCCCACTCTAAGTTGGATGCAATGCCGTTCTAGGAAGATGTTGCGATCTGATCCCAGTGTGGCGATCCGCGAGCTTGACCATTAGAAACCATCGTAGCAGCGAACTTTTGAGCGTATCTTTGGAAGTGGTCGGCCATTTCTTTGGAGGGTTGCTCCTTTCGCTCTCATGCGAACGTAGGTGTCGACATGCGTTTGAGGACATTCGGTTCCGTCGAATCGGTCCATCTCAGGCATTACGAACTTGGCGGGGAGAGGCGTGACCATTCCGGATCTGTGGATTTGAGCGTTTCTTGCTTTGGCTGCTCATGGTGGCTTTCGGGTCTTTCATACGTTCGACCATCCCGAGGCTAAGGTTGGGTCCGGTGGTGGACTTTGAGGCTCGGCGCCGGGTGCTACCATGTGGCGGTAGTGATTGGAGGTGGAAGGCTTGATATATGTGGATATATGGGGGCCTTTTACGGGCTATGTCGGGGTTTGTCCCCGGAAATGTTTTGGGATTCGTGTATAGGCAATGGGATGAACCCGGGAGGAGTATTGAAGGATATTGGCATGTTTCGAGATGGTCAAGCGGTGCGGCGGTGGTATTGAGTGATGGGAGTAGCGGCTTGGCCATATATGACGGGGTTGCCACGAGAGGTGGCAACGTGAAGCCTAAGTCATTTGTTTCCTTGGTTCGAAGGCATCCGTAAGTTGGCGGGGAGGAACCTGGTTGAAGGTTTGAGGAAGCTGGTTTCGGGAATCGTCGTCCTCGACCGGGACGAAAGTACCGTCGGCGGGGATAGGCCTGCTATACCTCGCTCATTCAGAAAGTTGTACCACGAAATTCGATCTTCTTTACGCCTCTTGTGAACCTCACAAGCCCGGATGGCTTCTTCCAAAGTCATATACGGTGCAGGTGGCGGGGTCCTTCCCGTCACGATTTCTCGGTGAGCTAGACATGTCGGATATTACAGTGAGGCGAGGGAGCCAGAAGAAGCGTCGGCATGTTTGCAGTAAGCGTGATTACGGCGGCGGCCGGCCGGAAATCGAACCACTTTTGCTACATTGCCGAGGAACGAAAAAGGCGGGGTTTAGGCTTCGGAAAAGGGTATTTGGCTCAAGGTTTCGGGCTTGTGCAATGTGCGATTACCGATTAATGTTTACTTAAAACGCATTTTCTCGAGTCCTAATCGGTTGGAAAAGAGCGTGTCTTCTTTTTACGCAACTAACCTAGAGAGCTCTAATCGGTGGATCTCGTCACTACGCTTATAAGCCCCTCGTTTCCATTTGTAGATCATCTTCTCGGGACGGACAATCCCGGCGAGGTCCTATAAGGCAAGCGAGTTCCACAGACAAAGGAAAAAGTGAACTTAAGGCTAGGCGATCACGCAAACTTCCAACGTATGTGACGCACGGGCCACGATCGAAGTCAACGTCCTTAAGTTAAGGCGGGGATCGTGCCAAAATTTCGGCATGACCTCTCTGACTCGCTTGCGCGAGGGCCTTAGCTTTTGGCGTTGGCCAAGTTGTGGGCGGCACGGTGCGTACGGTGAGGTTTGGTGACACGGTGTCACATTGAACCTTCGGGTATATTTTTGGCGAGCTCCGCGTCAAAGTCAAGGCTGAAAAGCTCAAGACTTCGGAGTCGGGGAACGACCTTCGGTCTCAAACCTCTCGAGAGGCTTGACTCGAGTGGCGGAACCGGTGTAAAAAAACATACGCTTAGGCTTTATGACACGTACTAAAGCGAAAAACGTTGGCAATCGGGGTCTTGGCGACGAAGTGTGACACTGAAAGAGTGCATGGCCTTACACGGGCTAGAGATGGGTTGCACATTTGGGGACGACCCCGTGCGCCCTCCGAAAGGTGCTGCAGCCGGACCAATCGGGAGGTTGCAAGCGATAAGGTCATCCCGGGTTACGAGGTCGTAGTGTGCGGTGTGCAGAGGCTGGCAAGTGCACGTGAGTGCGGTGTACCGGGCGGCAAGTGCGAAGTAGTGTGCGGTCACTAAAATTCTTTTACGAGTAAAACGAGAGATTTTCGAGAATGTGTCTTAAAGAATTTTGATGCGCGATTCAAAATATAGCATGAAAATCAAACATGAATGAGGGAATGCGCAAACAATGTTATGATTTTGAAAAGACGATAATGTAATGCCTTTGAAAAAAACCGTTCGAGTTTTAAAGTAACACACGCACACGAAAACTTGAGGAAGGGTAAACGAAAGTTTGACCCACGGAAGGCTTTTTGAAAACAACTGGCCGGTTTTTGAAAAAAAGTATCCTTTTCCCCCAGCGGAGTCGCCAAGCGAAATTATCGGGATTTCGCGCGATGGCGCGATTGTCTTTTGCGGAGGGTTGTTGTGCGAGACCTCGCTTTTCGGGAAGGAGAGGGAGTATGCCACGCGGTTTTTGTATTTTGAGCCCAAACGTTGAGAAACGGCTGTGTTTGAAAAAGGTGTCGTTTTTATTGGTAGCAAAAAACTTAGGAAAAGGCTTTTTAAGAAAAATTAGAGGTCATTTTTATTAGTAGCAAAAATGAGTAAAAAGCTGCTTGGTACCGGGAGATTGGTAGGTTCGGAGGTCACGATACGTTTCGGGAAAAGTGTGCGAGATCACCTGAAATGCCTCGTATGGCCGAGTCTTTCTACCTTTCACCAATATTATTAGCGTATGTGTGTGTGTTTGCATTTTGGTGGAGGCTTGAATGACCAGCTTGTCTTGGTTTGAGAATATCAAGCGTTGATTAGGTGATTTTTTTTGTTTGAAAAGAGCGAGCGTTTGAATGACAAGCGTCGGTTTGGAAGTTTTAGGAAAAGTGGCGCGAATAGCGATTTTAAGCTGTTTAACCCAAGGTGTCAAATGTTGACTTTTAAGAAAGAGCGTTTGAATGTCCAAACGTCGTATTTTGAGTTTGAAAGATGAGCGTTTGGATGCCCGAAGCCGCCATTTCGCGCATTTTGAAAGGGAGTTCGAAGGTCGAACTTCGGTTTTGAACCGGGCATGTACATTGTTAACAATTTTTACGGAAAGCACGTATTAAATGATTTTTGAGTGTCAAAAGTCGGCTTTTAAGTTTGAAGATGAGGCGTTTGGATGCCCAGCTTACGATCATTTTAAATGCGTTTTTGAAAAAGAAAGTTCGAGAAAGGTCGAACTCCGGTTTTGAACCGGGCATTACATTGTTAACGATTTTTACGGGAAAAAACGTATTAAATGATATGCAATCAACGAATCGGGTTGCGACTTCCGGACTTTGAAAAGTAAAAATACTATCACGATCCCAACGGGTCGGGACTGTGTAAATGCCGAGTATTTAAAAGTGCGGTATCGACGGAATCAAACGACCAGGAAATTGTAAATATGACGATCGACGAGCCAAACGACTCGAGAATTGTAAAGTTGCATGAAATGTAAATGATGTTCGACGGATCAAGCTTGGTCAGAATTGTAAATGCGTGAAATGTAAACCGATCGGCAGGATCAAACGACTTGGAATTGTAAATGTGTGAAATTTAAATGGCGTTAGACGGATCGATCGATGCGGAATTGTAAATGGCGAGAATTTAAACGGAACGGGGCCGGAACGCCGTTTTAACCCGAGATTAATTCTCTTATGGGAAGAGAAGAGGATCTGGGACTAAAACGTATCGGTTCCCGTTAGACGAGAGCGTCTACATTTTTAAAGATGTTCGTCCGCTTCGGTTTGTAGCGGCCGCGCGTAAGCTAGAGACGGAGCGAGAGATTAGGGGGAGGGAGTTATACTTTATGGCTAGGGTCGACTCCTTTGGCTCGGGAGATGTATACCGGGATACGGAAAGCGGTTTGGAATGGTGTTTTTAAGGAGTTGTGAGGGTATATTTGATCAGAAATACGAGGTTTTCCACGCTTGAAATGAGATAAAAGCAGGGGCTCGGGGGAGTGGAACCGGTTTAGGCCGTGAGAGTTTCTTGGTGAGAAAGGGGGGTGAAATTTTTTGTTGTTGTCAATGGCTTTGACAACCCTTCTATTTATAGGTGAAAGGCCGGCATGAGTCCGGCCGGACCTAGCTTGAAATCCCGAGGGTTTTGTGAAACTTTGGAAATTAGAGGGGCTAGCGAGAAGTAATTCTGGTACGCCTACAAATGAGTCCCAGTGGGACTTGAGGCTTGCATACCAGGGTATTTTTAGTATTTTTCTCCTTGATTTTTGATTGAAAGGTGACTAGAGGGGAGGTGGCATGTGCGTGCCACGTGTCCAATGACTCACCGAGGCCTTGTGGGAGTTCGTGCCGGGTCTGCAGGTTTTGTCGCGTTTTTAAAATAACTGTCCGAAAAATATGCGAACGCCCCCGGAAAGTGCCGGAAAGTGCATTTTTCGGGGAAAGCCATACTTTTACGTGCGATGACGTTTATTAAATGCTAGCAGGCCGTCGGGATACATGGGCGATCCGGGAGCGTCTGCAGCATGACAACGAGAGCTTGCGGGTTTCGGTTAACACAGGAGCGGGCCAGGTCACGGATTCCGGTTAACCTCGGCGGTACAGACGATCCGAATTTGGAGTACTTACACTCGCCTTCATCCACGGAAACTCTACTACATTAGTGGCCGGTTTAGCGTACTACGCTTTGTTGATGTCCCAAATCTTGGGATTTACGCGTCTTGGTGGTCCTTCATCATTTTTAATCTTGCTTTGAACAACGGTCTTCGCGAGTTTTGCAATCTTGCAAGACTTCTCCACATCATCGATCTCCTTAAGATGATCCCCTTCACTCTTGGCCAGGCTGTCCAAAAGATCACATACCGTACTTACTGTTGCTCCTCCAAAGTCTTCGCTTGTTTCTCCCAAGAGACATTCTCCTGTTTCTTTCACTTTATTTTCAAACAAAACCTTTTTCCTTCCTAGCTAAAGTTGCCTCGGCTTATGACTTCTTCTTGCCCAGTCATCTCGTTTTCCTTCACCAAATCTTCCGAATACCCCATCACCTATGACATAAAGAGTCGACATCAAAAGACATCATAAAACTATAGATTGGTCAAAAAATAAAGTAGATGATGACACCTTACCCCAGTTGTAAAACTCATATATTTCTTCTTTATCTCTGCTAAGGGCAGTCCATCAAACACGTCTCCTACTTCAATCACCTCTTGTTGGATAAGCTTTCCTCTTTCTCACTCTTGATCAGATACCGGCACTATCCTACATTCGGGGGGCACTTCTTGAAGGAATCATTGGTGGCTTTTTGACTCTATCTTAGGAGGTGAATCTCCGAAGCATAGCATCAATGTCATCCGTATATCAAAATGCGATCCGAGAAACAAGCGGTTTTGGAAATTGTACCAAATGTGAAGAATCTCAAGAAAAGTTATGCGTCAAAATTGAGAGCAGGATAAAAGCATGCTTACCTGTGGACATGATGACGGATGGGGATGCACTTTAGCTGCTTATCGGGCACAACAAGGGGGTGCCTCGGAATTAGGCCTCTGGGTGACCTCTTGTCTAGGAGCAATTTGAAGAATTCCTCAAGTTTTGCTAATGTGTCCTCCTCTAGATGGAAAGAGTTCTCCCGATCAATATGCAGAAGGTGGAGAAAGAATTACGATTCAGTCTAATTCGAAATGGAGAAATCTGAAGTCGAGAAATCCAAAATACATCCCTTATTCCATTTGCTTGGTATTTCATCTCCTCCTTCAATTGATGCTCTATCGACAAAGAAAAACCTATTCTTCCATTCTCTATCATTTGAAGGCGTCGTGGAGTCATTAGGGAACTCCCCTGCACGACCTTTTCTTAAAATGAAATATTTTGGACCCCAGATGGTGGAAATCGTATGAATAAGCTATCTCAACGAGCCCTAGAGTTCAAGCCGTTTTCCCTATTGACTT